>RAOO01000126.1:0-72657 GCA_009805345.1 Neurospora sp. FGSC 26628
TACGTACCGTTTCCCTTTGGCATAAGAAGGCCTTGAAGCCCAGCCTTCCCCTGGAGGTTGAGAGGATCAACAAGGCCTTCGAGACCAAAGTAGTTTATCAGCTGAATTGAACTACTGTTCCAAGCCCATATCACTGCCCTTGTCACATTCTCCCCCGGATGTCGACAACGCAACATCGGATCCTCCTCCCACGGAAAGCAATAACGCAACCTCGGGTCATCCTCCCTCGAATCACAGCGATACAGAAACCTCGAACCCTCCTACCCCGGGTGACGATGATGATGACGAAACTTCGAGCTTCGCAACCAATGAAGCTTCCGGCTTTGACGATGATAGGGCTTTTGTCGTTTAGAAAGTCGCTCTCTCCAACGATCCAGGAGAATGAGGACCATCGACCGCGCTCCTCCCCTTTATACACGATCGTGGTGCCGCAAGTAGAACCTAGACATCGTGACCCCACAACCGGTCACCCCCCACAACCGGTCATGTAACTTCATCACCAGAATCCAGATATTACTGCAAACTGGCCACTTTTGCAGGGATTTTCACCCTTTCAAATGCAGATTTATTCATTCTGACGATCGTAGATGATCTGCAGTGTCGTCTCGAGGGCTCTTTCTACCTGTTGTACTGGATTTATGGTGTTCTTCGTCGACGATGCCTTCCTTCGTTTGGGGGCCTCCTTTGAGGCCTCACGAGCTTTCAGAATTTCATTTACGCGTGTAAATTTATCATTACCCTCCTCTCGAACCTTCATTTTACCCCTGGGTTTGTGTGACTCGAGCTGGGCCTCCAAATACTGAATACGATGGTCTTTTGCAGCCAGTTCAGCGTTCTTAACATCCAGGGACTTGGCCGCCTTGGTGTAAACAGTCCTGATATCACGATCGAGGGCGGTTAACTTCTTGTACATGCCTTCCAGCATATCTCTGGACTTCTGGGGAGTCGGGAAAATGATATTGTCCTTTGATACACCCTCGCTTGGTGGTGTTCTGGGCGGTGATGGCTGGGTGGGTAGGGCATTGTCATCAACAATGGCCTCGGGGTCGTCGAGGACAGCAGATCTGTTCATTGGCTATATCCCAGTCTTTTTGAACCCTGATCTGAGGTTTCTGAAGCTCACCCCCCTTCGTGATGCTTCTTGATAACACTGGAGAAACCGTTGTTTATTTACTGGTGCAGATGCTGCAAAGGTAGCAAAGTCCTTTGTCAAATCCCTGAAATACGACTTCAANGTCTTTTTGAACCCTGATCTGAGGTTTCTGAAGCTCACCCCCCTTCGTGATGCTTCTTGATAACACTGGAGAAACCGTTGTTTATTTACTGGTGCAGATGCTGCAAAGGTAGCAAAGTCCTTTGTCAAATCCCTGAAATACGACTTCAACGCTGAAAAGACAGAGCGGTCGAGAGGCTGRGTCTTATGAGAGGTATGGGGAGGTAAAAAGAGCAGCTGAACTTTGTGCTGGAAGGCCTCAACGAGGAAATCATCAGAAAGATGACTCGAGTGCTCATCGAGTATAAGAAGGCGCCAAGCATCGTCGTTAGGCTTCGTTTCTGGTAGATAGACCTCCCTCAACCACTGTAAAGCGATCTCTGAATTACTCCAGCCAGTAAGRGAGCTGGCATACTTCCAGCTCTTGAGCTCGTTGTCCATATTGTCAGGAAACCATTGCCCCTGGAGGGAAGCACCAGTGAAGACGATATAAGGCGTAAGTCGCTTGCCTTTTGCAGTGCCACACTCGATAATAGACACCCAGGTTGTTGCATCAGTCGTTATTACGTATGCCTTCTTTGTCAGGGCACTCCCAAGCACTTTGCCATCCCTAGATTCTAACTCTTAGAGACCATGTTCGTCCATATTAGCAMTGTTGGCTGGGATAATGGCCTTGTCTCGAATCTGGGCTTCCAGAAGGTCGAAGAAGGTCGTGAATGCTTCCTTGGTTGAKCCTCGAGCTCGAGCCGACTCGAGYGGGCTCGAAATCTTAGTCCTGATGGAAGGATTCCTCTTCAGGAACCGGTCTACCCATCRCGCCCCCAGCTTGTCATTATCTCCTCCTCTTTTCAGTATCGAAGTCGCGAAGCCAGCCACTTGACGACGGTTGGGAGCCCGGCCAGCCTTCTCCTCATTCAATATCCATTTGCAAATGAAGCTCTCTTGTGCTGGTGACAGTCTCTGGGACGAAACTTTCGATTCGCGCTTGGTTTGGGTACCGTGGATGCGATCCGANGCCTTCTCCTCATTCAATATCCATTTGCAAATGAAGCTCTCTTGTGCTGGTGACAGTCTCTGGGACGAAACTTTCGATTCGCGCTTGGTTTGGGTACCGTGGATGCGATCCGACAGGGTGGACTGCGCGATGCCATATTGTCGCGATGCRGCGCGCTGGGACAGGCCGTTGTGAATAGCTTCGATTGCTCGATTGATGAGCTCGTCTTTCTGAGTTGTCATGGCTAGAAACGAGTCAAAACGGTGGTGTTTTGGTAGAGTTATGGTTGATGAAAAAAAGAAGGTTGCATGCAAATGGCGGTTTAGGATTGACCGGATGTGGGGCGTGACCGGTTGTGGGGTCACGACTTCTAGTGCATGCTTGGTTCTGGTCTTGTTCTCCCTCTTGGCGTATACGTTGTAGATGATTATGGCTCCCTAGACCGCCGGTTCTTTTCGGACTTTAGCTGGGATTCGAGCGTCTTTTATTTAGTAAACTATCCTTATCCTTTCTGAATAGCAGTTGGAACCGAATCCTTAGATCTAGGCAAAATATACCCTTATCTATAAGGGAATGTGCAACATCCATGGTAGAAAAATCGATGTCCAGGCCATATTATGGAGTGTCTCAACAAAAAGCTTTAATGTCTAGTAAGAAATATCGATGGAAAATGGATAATAAGACGAAAATAAACAACAGGATGAAAACAGAGGATAGGACGAAAAGGCCTGATAACCAAAGATGAAGGATACTATAGATACTATATAACGACTGCCTTTGCCTTGACTAGCTGTCCTGGCTATCACAGGATTAGCCTGTGATGGGTGCAGCACGTGACCACGTGCCATGTACGTTGTGCGTGCCTAGCCATGCCCTCTATATAAGGCCTGGCTGGCACACCACTTCCTTCCTCCTCTCCTCGTACAACTACACATATCCATATCCATACNGTGCAGCACGTGACCACGTGCYATGTACGTTGTGCGTGCCTAGCCATGCCCTCTATATAAGGCCTGGCTGGCACACCACTTCCTTCCTCCTCTCCTCGTACAACTACACATATCCATATCCATACCCAACGTCGAGTCCACCCGTGATACTGGCGGATATTATGGGGAAAGTGTAAGGTGAGTCCTTGGATGCTGTTTTTGGCCTGTACTGCGGAGACCGAGCCGGAGACGCAGCAGCCGTGTGCTCATCATTGTCGATGTCCGCCGCTCCCTAGCGCGTTGTGGTAGGGGCCTCCGCGTAACTTCCCGCGCATGGCCAAAGCTTTGAAAGCGCTGCGACGCTCTTGATGGTAGTTCGGCCCTACTGGCTCTCGACTTTGGTATAGAAGACAACATAGTCGGAACCTTGATCAGCCTCTTCCAGCGGATCCGTTTCGTTCGCGTACGGCACTTTCGCCGGTCGCACGCGTTGGCCATTTGTATCACACAATGCGACTTGGTCGCATTGGCCGTTGATATCTTTGTCGACTACGCGGACAGTTGCAATAGCCGTATACACAACATCCATCGTGTGGTCTTTGTTACGGCACTGGCGGATGGCGGATGGGTCCTATCACGTGATGTCGTGTCGCGTGCACAGGCCACCTGGGCCCTGGGTTGAAACCCTGGGCGCCAGGCGCGCCTTTGCACGTTTTCCTCTTTTCTTCTTTATCTTGTGATTCTACTATAGACCTGGAATCAACGTGTTTAGCTTTGTCTCTCGTGACCACGTCGCTCGTGACAGTCTTCATGTACGTACCACTGCTGGTCTTTGTATATACATGCATTGGTATGGGGATAGTCATTGTCCGTGCAATTGGCCGTTGTCGATCGCTGGCATAAAGAACACGAAGGAGTTTGTTTCCAATGTTGGGGATGTTCCACAGCGTGGACAAATCTTCCGGGGGCGCTGACATTCGCAAGCGATCCTGGGCAAGCAACTCCAAGTTGTCGTCGTTCTCTATGCATATCATGCAGTTGTCATCCTCGGCCAACTCGGTCAGCTGCCATTGCTGTACGCTGATGTTGAATGCTAGAGGCCAAGATACTCGAAACGGCGGCCTATTCCAGACGGTTTGAAGCGATTTGTTGTCTTCCATAACGACTTCGAATGATAGGTCGGCCGTTTTGACTAGATCTGCCAATATCTCATTGTCCAACAACAGTGGTGGTTGTTTGGTTTGCTGGCAGATCCAATCCAATATGACCACAATGTGGTCGATTGTGCGGTATTTGTCTGCGGTGGCCATTGGCCAGCTTGGTACCGATTTAGTATTTGGTTTATCACCAATGGGACCCGAGTCCCAAATGTCGACAATCCCGTCTGGCTTGATGAGCTGGCCCTCTGGCTGCCCATCTTTTGCCCGATTGAAATTGGCATACTGGTCATAGACCGATCAGTCCAGGTACAGTGGTATGCCGCTGTGGATAGCGACAGTAGTTATGGCGTGCAATACGGTATACAGATCCTCCTCCGTAACTAGATCGACCTGTGGTCTCGGTGATTGTACATGGGTATTCATGAGCCTATGACGGATGTGTGGGTAAATGGTGCAGAGTAGGTAGCATATCCTGGAGTCCCAGCTCAGCCGTGCTTTAGGGAAATAAGCTCTAGGAAGAAAGGTTGCAGAAACCATCCGTCAAACGAATTTCAAGTAGCCAAATTATTGCCTTCTAGTATTCGTCAGTTTAGATTGACATTAGGATATATACCTTAGTACCCAATTTCACATCTAATCCAATATACAGGTACCCTGGTATCCTGGCATTTAATCCGATGTAGCTTGATATTTTAATCCAATGTTACTAGACATGAAACTATTCTCTCCAGACACTTCACTATATCAGCCTAACATCTTTTTTTTTTTTCACCAAGACAACGACGTTTATTGACTGGACAAAACGTCTAAAGGCAGAGCGAGCTTGGGAAATAACTGGGAGTCTAGCAGTTCGATTGGCCAATATTTTTACTCAAGGTCTTTAATAAATTGCAGCCGTACTCCTCGGAACTGCGGTACCTGGGCTGTCACTTGGATCTGCTCTGGTTCTGACTATCCAGAAAAATTCTCTTATAACAGCATCGACCTGGGATTTCAGGATCTGATGCTGGTAACCGAGGCGGATAATTTGCTCCGCAGCAGCAGCGAGTTTCTCAGCCATAGCGACCTTTTCGAACTATCACTACAGGGACTGTATTCGTATTAATACGTCCTCCAGCTGACGGAGATCTGCCAGCTCGCGATTTCTGAGATTGCCAACCTGATCGCTACCGAGGCAGTCAATCTGTACAATCACCACAAGCCTTCTCCTACGATCCCTCCAATTACCGGGGATGAGTTGAAGTTTAAAGCGTACGGCGTCGTCGCAGTTTACATGCGGGAGACGGGGCGGTTGAACAGAGAGTTCGAGGATTTGCGTCGCATCCAGAACGACGTACTGAACGACTTGAAGTCCAAAAACCAACAGACTCCAATTATCCCGGTCCGACCTGGAGGCACAAACAATAACGACAATGCGAACGATCGAAACAAGAGGGGAAAGACTGCCTCTGAGGAAACAGTGGACAATCTACGCCAAACGGTTAGTGCAATGTCCATCAACGTGCAGGAGCAGATCCGCCTCATGATACAGGAGTACGACGACAAGATCCGCGTTCTGGATGATTGTTTCACGTTCATTTCCAACAATCCAGAAAGGCCGATGGATGCGGAAAACCTTAGGACCAACATTAACGCCGCTATCGCGAAGACTCGCGAAATCAAGGGCCTAAACACCGCCGACAAATTGCCCCTAACCAGCAAGGACGAGGCATCTCGCGCATGGACTTCATTGTCCTGGGATGCCGACGCCGTTGTAGATGGAGAAGCTCGATACCGGCCCAAGCACACCCGACGTGGGGAGAGGCTTTTCGCAACTATTTTGGACGGACCCTGGAAATTCTGGGAGAAGTTCCGCGGCCATAGGACCAGGACCGGTGGCACGGGATTGGGCGGTCCCGGTGAACATGGAGCAAGCTCTAGTACACTTAGTAGGCAGTCCGGCGGTCGAGACAACGACGACCCTAACGCCAGCATGTAGACCAAAATTCGAACTTGTCGCTTTTCCCGGGGAGTTCTGCGATACCGACCTCTCGTCGTGATTAAGTCCTGGAATCCTTTGTTCTGCACATGATGGCGTACTGAGAGACGACCACCAAGGTGGCCCTTTCCCGTCATCTTCCACGAAAGACAAATTCGCACGACCGTTACTGCAACAACAAGAGCAAAAGAACATGATACACCAAGACGGAAACAACAATATTTAGGAGCCAATAGGTACCACCAACCAGAAACGAATGTGATTAAGACTAAGATACATATCCTATGAAAAAAAAACAAAGCAAGTAATCGCACACGTCCAAGCAAAACAGCAACCCAGTTGCCATTTGCCATGAGGGGGTATATTCTTTTCCAAAACGATGATCGACGCCTCCATGTTGTTCCCTTCCATGTTTCGTTGTTTTGCCGCTCAGCAGCATTTGAGGCCCGCCGATGCCATAAACTCCGTCCGTCCGCCCGTCGCCGCCGCCGTATGACCCAAACCTGTGGCTCCCACTTTTCTCCCCTTTGTCTTCCTCTTGACCCCTTCGGCGCCGATGATATTACAGATGATAGTAAGGAAACAAATGACCCCAAGTATTAGAACAGTGTAGTAAGACAAAAGAAGGAGTGACAGAAGGGCAGATAGACAAGAGAACCAAAAGAAACCAACACCAGAAATGCAACCACTCCCACCCAACCACCTTGGATGCCATGTCGCGTACTTGTCCGATTCTTCCTGGAAAAAGAAACCTGAACCAATGGGTATATGCAACCAACAGCCCGCGCTGAAAACAATCCGAAGAAAACCAAACCCAGTCAAACGCCTCGAAATGCGACCACAGCCACCACTTCCGGCTCTCCCATGAGGGTCAGATCATCAGACAGCTGCTGACCCCAGTCCCTGGGCATGACGTCGACGATGTCATCCTTAGAGCCCCCTAACCAAATTCACACCCCCCACTCCAAACTTCCTCAACTCCTCCGGCCCCGCATCCACCACAATCGTGATCCTCTTTGCCCCCAACAGTACTCCCGCAAAGAAGATGCCCACAATCAACAGCAGCGCAACCAGTGTAACAGTCGCAATAGCCGTCAATTCGGCCCTCACGATCCTCGACACTCTTCTCCTTCCCGTTCCTGATCCAGCTCCCACTCCCACTGAACCGGTTTCCTTTGAGCCACCGATGCACTGTGACTGCTGCCACGCCAACTGCGTCGTGTCCACGCGGGGCATATGGCTCGGGCTAATAGTTTCCGTCTTTCGGAGCTTTAGTTGCTGCGCGCCGGCGGTGTAGCGGAGTTCCGTGAGCATGGATTGATGACTCGAAAAGTGGTAATGCGATTCGTTGGTGGCGGCGCGCATGAGGGCTGGGTTGACGCAGAGTTTGGCGAGGCGATCGAGTTCTTCGGCTTGGCTTTGGGTTAATTGGGTTGTGTTGTTGAATGAAGGTTGCGAGATTGGTGATGAGAAGGAGCGACCGCAGGCAAGAGCTTCTTTGAGGGAGTCGACGGTTGAGCCGGCGTCGACCTTTCGGGGGACTTCGGCGAGCGGGCGGAAGCGGGCGGGAACGCCGATGGCGAGGTTGAGAGGCGGTACCGATTTTGTTACTACGCTGCCGGCGCCGATGACGGCTCCGTCGCCGATTGTTACGCCGCCTCTGTGGAAAGGGGCTGATGTTAGTAGGGGAAACCTTGTGAGTAAAAAAAAAGGGGGTGGGTCCGATGCAGGGGGAAAGTAAACAAAGGGAGATGAGAACCGTCTCCACAGAAAAAGGGGGAAGAAACTCACAAGATGGTAACGTTGGCCCCGATCCACACACCGTCGCCAATGGTGATGGGCTTTCCAATGCTGCTTCTTTGAGACTCCCGAGCCTCAGGGTGAATTGGATGGCCGACGCTCACGAGTGTACAGTGAGGACCAATGTTGCAGTTCTCGCCAATGGTTACGTCGGCTACGGGTGTGTCCATAATGAAGCACCCTCGATTGATAAAGGTCGAGCCTCCTACCCGAAGACGCAATCCATAATCGACGAAAAAGGGGGGCTTGACAAAGGGAGTGAGAGCCTTGAGGGTTGGGTCGCGGAAAGTCATATCATGTGTAATAGCGCCATCTTCTTTCCTGTTCCGAGCCGGTCGGATGATGCTATCGAACGTGTTAGTTCACTGTGACGATCAAGATCTTGGTGCATCTCTGTAGACTCACTCGAGAAAGAGGCTTGTTCGAACATCTGGTGTAGCATCTTCAGGCATGCTGTTGAAGCGTCTACAGGCATGAGCGCACCGATCCCTGGCAGCGCGGAAGTCGTCAAGGCCAGCAGGGAAGGATACCCCTGAAGGCTGCTTTTCGATATTGTCCATTGTGTGTGAAGTGAAGCAGTAGTGGTGTGTATATGTTTGGCGGCTGAAGGAGGTAGTCGAGGGCAGGTGCGGCTTGGTTGTGTTATGTAGTTTGTGTGCCCGCTGTGCCGACCTTGTATGCCGAGGGAAAATTGGTCGGGGTTAAGTAAACAGATGTTAAAGTGCGATTCTGCGGCTGCAAAATTATGCCAAAAAGTCAAGTTCGTTTCGTTGTGCCGGGAGTGAATCGACCAACTGGTAATGAGGATTGGCGCCTTGCCACTCCTGGTGCAATTCCAAACTTACCCATGCCACGAAGGGTTTGGCGAGATTTGGTACAGTTGGGACGGGCCTCTTCTTGATCTGTTCTGTCGAAGGGTCCCTGGACGGCTAGGCTGACCCCACGGATGGGTTCGATCACTTCCCCGGACAGGGGTAGACGGGTCCAAGATGACCGGACTGAAAAATTCAAGGGGGGATGACAAAGGCAAAAAAAATTACAGTGTGGTTGTTTTTAGCCAAGCCTCGGAACTCGGAATCAACTTTTTTCGTAGCACTGTCGTCAGGAATTCGGAGTCGACGATGGCTTGCACAGGGGCTTAATACGGGGATGATGCTAGAACCTGGATAGCACACGAGGAATTGATGGAGGAGCTCGTAGTGGTATATAAGCTGGATCGCTGTCCGTTTCTCCATCCATGGCACTAACCACCAACACGGCAAACCCATGAACGTCTTACTCGAAGCGAAGCCGCGAGTGCAGCAACGACCGTACAATACGAGGCCCATGATACGTAAGCTCGGAGCATGGCCTGCAAATAGCCGCTTCGCAGAGTCGGGATGGCATATTGTTGGTATTAATGCTGAGGTTTATGTCGCTGACGCTGTCGTTGTTGGCATGTTGGAAAATGGAGGAGGCGGGTGTACTGTACGTGTATTGAGATCAGGAAATTCGCCCTTGGACGAACCCCTTTCGGGGGATTCCACATGGGGCCCGGCCCTGTTGCCCCTGGTCTAGCGCTCTGTAGCTGCCGCTTTGTGTTACCAGCCACCATCTTTTGTTGCGCGCATACAGTGTTGACGGTACTGCCTGTGCTGCGTGTCATGCCAATCCTTTTTGCTCCCATGTGGCCGTTTGTGAAAAGGGTGGAAATCGGCATGGAGCAATGGTGAAAAATCGCATATCGCCGACCGCGATCGTACATGTTCGGATGCTTCTGGAAGGCCGCTAGAGGTTGGAATTGGACCAAAAAGGAGGCATCTTGCCGCCGTGTGACCTCCGCGAAAAGGTTCAACCTTGTTGTCGCCCCCGGGCCACTTCCGCCCTTCCGGGACCAGCGGGTTGGCGAGCTGCTGCAGTTTGTCGCGTGCAGACGTGCAGAAAGTGCATGGCAGCGGATCCATGTCCACTATTTCCCCCCTGGCATTAGCAGGACATTAGCGCATTTTCAGGGGTTCGGGGACCACCCCCGTCCATGCCGTACCGTTCCATGCACGACGACGCATGCCATATATGGCTGCTTATGTTCCCGAAGGGTCAACTCCGGAGCTGAGGAATGATGGATCGTGCATCAAAAGTCCCTCAAACGCAGCGTCTGGACCCGAGACCCCAGCGCCGCGGACATGAGGCACCGACCCCGCTGAGCCCGCGGAGCATTCACGGCAGAAGGGGTTACGGTACGCCATGCCACTCGGCGAGCGGCGTCAGCTCGCATTTCACCCAAAGAAAGAGACGGACGGACAGGCGAGACTGGAAAAGGGCAAACGAGTGCGGGCATAGCGTCATGATATTGTTGCCAAGCGTCCTGTTTGTTGTCGGGGGAACAGGACAGAATCGACGGGCGCATCCTTTCCACTTTTGCCAAGGTGTGCGGTTGTGTGAAGAAAAAAGGGCCTGGTCCCATTCCGCTATAGTAGCTAGTCAGGAGATTTCAATCGTTAGAATTTTCATGATGCATGATGAGGGTGTTACTCAGTATAGCTAGTGGTCCCCCAGAGCCTCCCCATGGGCCACAGGCGTGGAAGGCTCCATCCGGTCGGGTCATCCGTCTGTTCCGGTAAGCCAGGATGTTGTACGATATCCGTATTGGGCCGGAGGAGTTTCTCTAGGTGGTCCTCCAGGTGTGGCTCCCTAGTCAGTCCTAGATGCTCGGCGACTACCACGCTGTACCTGAACCCCCACTCGACCATCGTCGTGTCTTACTCTCGGGCGAGTTAGTGACCCCCAATTGCCAGCATATAATAGTATGCTGTTTTGCAGGGGTCAATTTCCCATACAAAAGAAAAAACAGCTGGCTGAACCAAACGGGCCCTTAATCATCAGCGGCAGAAGCATCTTTTTCGCCGTGCATACCGTGATTCCGTTCGATCCCGCACTCCCGCCCATCCCGCACCCAAATCCGTAGCCACGGTACGCTGACACAATTGGTAACTGGTAATTGGTAATTACCACGTCTGGTTTTATCAATTTCCATCCAACTTCCGGGCGTCGTCGCTAGCGTCATCGGGACGGGTATCGATCATGGCGTTCGCATTGTTGCGCAACGGGTGGCTCTCGTGGCTCCCGGCACCGCCGTCACGCTCGCCTCGGGGACCTTGGCGAGTCTCCTGTGGGTGCGCTAGCGGGAGACCCATAGCAAACATTAAACCCATGCCAGTGCCCATGGCGATCCCCGTTTCAAAACCACGGCGGAAGTCTGGAGTCCAATTGGTGACAGACGGATCGCCGCTAGTGCTAGTTTCAGGACCAGCTGCACTTTCTGTCTGGGGAGGTTGAGGGGCCGGAGTGGTATGATTACGTTGTTCCTGTGTGTGTTGATCCGATGGGTTCGGAGAGTCGCTTGGGTGGTCAACTACGGCGCTAGGCGGCCTCGAATTCTTTGTAGTTTTGGAGCCTATGACGAATTTATGACAGTTAGCGAAGGAACGTTATTTCTTTTTTCGGAAACAATTTCATTCAGAGATCCCTGCCACTTCACACATGCCTTGATGGGGTGAATGCTCCTGTTGTCCACTCCGAAACGTATCGGCGACACAGACACTATGCCTTGCGGGTGGGGTAACTTGGAATTGAGGGTTCGTGGGTAGGTAGTTGTAGGTCGAAGTGGCCGTCGGCACGTTCGTATAGGTTGGTGGACGGCTACTCCCGCTTCCCTGGGCTTGGACCGCGTGGCTCGCAGCGCTCGGAACTTGAACAGCCGCTACAGGGTTCCGTCCAGGACAGCGCCAGACGTGGCACGTATATTGGTCCTTGTGAGTTGGGTAACAGGCGGTTGAGCAGACTTGGGAGCCGCAGTAGATGCAGGCCAAGACCTGAGCAACCGGCTGGACGACAGCCATTAGCATGGTTGGCATCATCTTGGTATTGATTTTCGGATGCCGGAACCGCGGATGCAGTCCGTGTGCATATGAACCCGTGTAGTGCGTATTGATGCTTCCGTACGTTGGCGGCGGTGCTTCAGCGGGGGGGCGCTGTAGGCGGCACTGAATAGTGAATAGCGGGCGCTAAGGTGGGGAGGGCGGGAAGCCGATGAGACCTTTCGATCCGCCGAGATCTACCGGCAACGATGAAGCCGCAAGTCTTTACACTGTTTCCGATGCGTCCTCTGTCAGCGGTATTCCCTATTATCAGGCGACAAGTGGAGTACGAATCAGGACGCACGCTTCTAGGCGTCAAACTGTCCAAGTCCTTCACCGCGAGTCTGCACAAAAGGCCAAGAATGTCAGGGTTGAGACTGAGCAAGCGGCGGCAAAGACGCAAATACCTGTAGCAGTATCGTCGTCCGCGCTTGTGGTGTCGCTTGTCGAGGCTTGTCTCGCTTAGGGTCCAAAGTTGGCAACCTCGTTAATTGCAATTTGACTCGGTCGCGGCCTTGTCGCCGGTCTGTTCAATTGGCTCAAGGCCGGAGAAGGATTGTGATCTCTGTGTACTGCGGAGGTTTCGGGCGCCGGTATGATGTGGGGAGTCGGATATTCGGTGGGATAGATGGGAAACACAAAGTTTGTGATGACGGGAAACACACAACTTCCATCTGAACCGGGCAACTTCTGTCAGCTGGCAGCCAGTTCCCTTGCCTGCTATCTGCTCATGCAACGGATTAATCCGGGCCGTTTGCTAGTGCCTCCGAGTGCAGGTTGCAGGTTGGTTGCAGAGTGCAGACGGAAGGCGCAACCCGGAAAGCATGAGGACTGCAAACAGATACATAACAGAAGGAAGGGACGTTCGATTAGACCATGACACTGGCATTCACCACCGCCTTTCTTCTGCGATGCTGCGTTTGCCCTTGCCTCGCAAATGCCTGGGGCATGGACTCTTCTCCCACACAAACAGCTCTCCATCACCCCGCGCAACAACTCTCCCCGAAGCCCTCACTCCCTACACCAATTTTAGAATCTGTCGGGGTCCCTCAACCATCCATTGTTGTTGAAGTCGGTGTATTGAATCCGTCTCGGGCCCCGGCCCAAAGAAGATTGCCTCGGCCTCGGACTGGAATGTCCTAATCCTGCAATATTCGCCGGATGCTAGCTTCCGGAGGACTAAGCCCTCCTGCCACCTCTTCTCAACAGAAATAGACGACGGTAGAGTGTATCCAAGCTTGTTCTTCTCGCATATGTTGGCAATGACCAAGAAGAAGAGGTCCAAGTTCCTGGCTGACTGTTGTTTCTCGGCCATACTTGTGTGTTCGACACCTCCGAATCCAGGTATCCACGTATCAAGTCTGACTTTGCTCATGAGACTCTCCTCGGCTCCGGTCCTGCCAGTGATGCAAAAGCAGGGATCAAGGCGTGCGTGCATATTTTCACCGCTACACCGTTTCGAACGTCGCCAATAAGCTGGTCTGGGGTGGCCGCTCAGTATCAACACGGCGGACTTCAAGGCACCAAACTCGTCACCACCTGACGGTTTGTGGAGGGGCTCTACTTCCCAGCCTACCATGTCGCATTGGAACTGTCGAGCCACCTCGGTCCACCACGTATCGGGTGAAGAATCTTCCAAAAGCTGCACCGCTCCGTCCACTGACGCCCAAGACAATATTGGACCCCAGTACTTCCCGCAACTGGCTCTGCGCTGGGTAGCAGAGTTCTTGGTTATCCAAAGAAGCGCCGAAGGCATCATCTCGGCCCAGAGTCCCGCGACATACCGATACCCTGACGAACTTTTGAGTGATCGAGCAATGGCCGAGATGGTTGGCAACCGATCAGAGGATAATGTGAGTTGCCTCCCGGAATAATGATCAACAATGGTTTCCCACCGCTTACACAATTCCGCCTGATTGACACTGTTATTGTGTCTCTGGCCTGGGACATCATCGCAAATTCTCCAGCCTTCCATAACCTGTGCAATGGCATCCAACTGACCAGTATCCCCTGCCTCTGGGTATACCCATCCATCAGTCCATATTTGTCACACGGACATTCGCCGTTGACATTCATCAGTCAAACTGCCGACCGGAATTACCGACAGAATGCCACACGGACATCCGCCGGCGACATTCATCAATCAAACCGCCGACCGGAATTACCGATGGGCAACTGGGCGAAGGCTGGCATTCACGGACATCCGCCGGCGACATTCATCAATCAAACCGCCGACCGGAATTACCGATGGGCAACTGGGCGAAGGCTGGCATTCAGAAGATCTACTTGTAGGCAGATGAACTAGATAGACTCGCGCCGATGCCTGGCACACAGGGCTCGGTACATACCAACCTTCTTTGGTATAAGAAGGCCTTAAGGCCCGACCTTCTCATGAAGGTTGAAAGGATCAACAAGGCCTTCGAGACCAAAGTAGTTTATTAGCTGAATTGAACTACGGTTCCAAGCCCTGAACACAGCCCTTGTCACAATATTGTCCTTTCTGGTGCATCTTTCAACTTCATCATTTCTGTGCACCACGACCTTGTCTGAACCTCGCCATAGTCAAGCACTCGGGGAGATAACAACCTCTCCTGGAAGGTCCATGCTCTCTGCCCCAGCGGGTTGTGGTCCGTCACCGACACCAGGTCTGCCGCGTCTGGTTCTTGGGGAACCGATATCACACTCTTGGTACTACCTGGCTGGTACTCGGAGACAATGAGTTCAATGGCAGCGGTATGCTCAACTGGGAACCGATCCGAGAGGAAGCCCTCGTTGACGGATGATGCCCTCGAGACGGCCATGGTAACCATTGCGTTGCTGTAAACCATGGCCACTTTTGCTATCTCTCGTGCCTTGTCCTCTTCAGAGTCCTGCAAAATGCAAAGGGCGTCAACCCACAAGTACTGAATCCCAAGTGAGATGGCGACGGTGATTGCATCGGCAATTGTTCGTGGGAGATTCTCCTGGGATATGCCTTTGAAGGACGACTCTTCAATCGTGTCAGACGTAAGCAGTAGGGCTTGATTCCCTCCCCAGCAATAAGACAGTGCCGCATAATGCATATTTTTGTCTTCATGCATTGTCTGCTTCACATGGGCACGCGGTCCCGTGGGCGTTGAGGATAGTTCGAGCACCCTAGTGGGTAGAAAGCCGCCTGGCTTTGGGCAAGTTGTGTGTGTATTGATGCAAGTCTCCATCCAGTGTCTAGCTTTCTTCAGCGAGGCCCTTGATGACGGTGTCCGATTCCTGCGACGCACCCCACGGCAATCACTACCATCCAAAGCAGTTCCTTGCGTGTTGGCGGTTTCTGCAATGGTGTATTTAAAGAGTGTTACGTTTTTGAACAGGCCAAAGCCGTGCAACTCTTTCCATGTTGACAAGTCAAACACCACAAAGTGGATGGAAGAAAGCGGGAATGGGTTGGGGCTCGTAACAATGCTTTTGGCACCAAGCACGTGCGTCTCATCGATGACTGCTCCGGAATCCTCTAAACATCGGAGGAGATGGCGAGAAAAGAGGCAACCCTGACGTGCCCATTCTTGAAGGTCAGAGAAGCCAACGTCGAAGTACGCGTAGTAGCGCTTTCTCGAGGGGCGAACAAGCCAATTTGGTCGAAAGCTGAGTGGCTCACAGAAACGAAAGAATTCTTCAGCCTGCTCTCCGAGGCGACTGGCAAGAGACTTCAACCGATCGGACAGTTTGGGGCCGGAATCAGCTCCATGACTGTGTGTCCTTTCCGAGAAATCCAGGAAAAATGCCTGGGAACACAAGTCGCACCCGTGACGCAGTTCAACTTCGGCTTCGAGATCGACGTCAGCCATGCCCTCGACCCTCAAAAGCCCAGTTGCGACAAGATTGGAACTAAATTGGAACTAATACTCGCGTGAGTGGAAGGGTGCAAATGGAGGTGTCGTCCTTTTTGCCAGACGGGATAGCCGTTGGAAGCCCTTGATCCCGGGCCCAAAATTAGTGTGTCACCACGCCGAGTTGGTGGTTTGCCATGGAAGATGACAAGAACAACCTGGATGTTGAAGTGCCGACATCGAAGCTTTTTATAGGCGCTGTGGCTGGATGAGCCAGCGGGGCTTTTAGTGGGCGTTTCAGCGGGTGGATCGAGGGTGGACCGAGCTCCAGAACACTAGATGACCAATCAGGTATTATACATTCAGTGTCGACATTCCTTTTTCGGGCAAGTGTCCCGATATGCCCATCTGTCGACGCAACGTATCTCCGGCTATCACCTTATGGGGCGAGGCAATAAAGGATCAGTTTCTTGATCTCGTAGGTTTTATCCACATGAAATTGAAACTAACGGATAGGAGGGAAGCTTCCGCCGGGGAACTTGTCACGAGTGAGGAAGACCAGCTTCCACAAATCTTACACCACTCCTTTTTGCGACCTGTCTCCGGCGCTAGAAACAAGTCAAATGTGATCTCAAATATCAGCAAATGGAAGTAAAACAATGAATGTTCATACTAACTTACTATGAGGTGTCAAGGTTGACAGTTGTTCAGGTTTCGGCTTGGTTATTAAGACACAAGGAACAGGTATGAGGATTGGGGATTGGGAAATGAAGGATCACTCGGAAAGTACCTGCTAGCCAGTCTGGTCACAAACTCATGTCTCATAGTTGACGATGCGAGCGTTCAGGAGTAGGTATCGCTACTTCTATCTTGAATCGATGATAGCTTACCTATGGAGTCTTTGCTGTACTTTCTCATCAACACTTGAAATGAACAGCATAGGTACTAGGTGGACATTGCGTGCATCAGCTCGATCTCTTCGACGTCAGGTAATGTGCCACTGATATGCACTATCTCTTTAAGGACAGATTACACCGCTACACACGTTAAGGACATCTTTCTAACACACACACAACCGCCCCTTTCTTGTTCCCATGAATCCTTCTTTCGTTTTGGGCGTCTTATATTGAGTCTTCTTGTCGACTTCCCAGCGTTCTTTCCTTCCCTGCCCTTTATGGTAGACAACAGGAATTTCTGCCACTCCAATCCATCCGGTAGGTCAAAATCAGTTGCTTTGAACGAGGATAGAGGGGAGTAAACATGTTCTATAGCTTCTATACAAAGAGTATCGATACTGCTGAATCATTCACGATCGTTGTCCTGGTCTTTTCTTCCACCACCTCAACCCTCTTTCTAGGCTCACGGCCTTTCCAACCCCACCAATGCCTCCCACGCGAGCATCTTCTACCTATTGGGCCTTCTCCCCATGAAGGAAATGAGAGGGACCCCGACATTCCCCAAAGCCACAATCCCCATAATCAGGTTCAACGTCTTCAACAACTCCTGCGAGTTAGAGCTCTACTCAAACTTGGGCAGCTGGTAGATATCATCGGGATCTGTGTTCACACATCTTGTCAGCACCTCTCTCTCACAAACCATCACCTGGGGCATCACGAAGACTTACCCTTCCCTTCATTCCCAATAAACTCCCTAACCTCCTTCACCCTCCTATCCACCTCACCCAACAACCCCTCCAACTTCCCTTTCACCTCCCCATTCCTTTCCGCACCCCTCTTCAACGCCCACCTCGCCACATCAAACCGACTCACCCTATTCCTCAACATCATATCAAACGGCGTCGTCGTGCTTCCCTCTTCTTGGTAACCCTCGACATCCATGCGCTCCGCCTTCTCCCTTCCAAACAAAAGACCCTGCAACTCCGTGGGGTAACCATGGTAGTTAAACAGCACCGGCCTATCAGCAGTGAACATCTCGATGAACTTGGGCTTGGACAGAGAATGCGGGTGCTTGGATTCTTCAATGAGGATCATCAAGTCCGTGACATTGACGACGCGGAGCTTAAGGGCGGGCGCGATAGAGCGCAGGAGTTCGGCGGCTTTGATGACTTCGAATGTGACTTCGACGCCAATGCCGACTAGCACTACATCCGGGTCTTGGACGGATTCTCCCGCGGAGTCGGGGTCGGGGGAAGAGGCAAAATGCCAGATGGAAGCACCCTGGCGACAGTGCTCGGCTGCCTCAGCGGGGGAGAGGTAGACGGCCGTGGGCTGCTTGGAGCCGATGATGAGGTTGGTCTTGTTCTTGCTTTTCATGACGTGGTGCACGGTGCTGAGGAAGCAGTTGGCGTCGGGAGGGAGGTAGACGCGAGCGGCTTCGGCTTTGAGGTTGAGCACGGCGCCAATGAAGGAGGGGTTCTGGTGGGAGAAGCCGTTGTGTTCCTGGCGAGCCCAGGTCGAGGTTTCGATATAGTTGATGGAGGCTAGGTCGCCGCGCCAGGGAACTTCGCGGGCGATCTTGACGAACTTGGAGTACTGCACCATCATGGTGTGGACGATACCCAGGAAGGACTCGTACGAGGGGAAGAGGGCGGTGCGGCCTGTGAGGGTGTAGCCCTGCATGAAGCCCTGGCAGTTGTGTTCGGAGAGAACCTCGATGACGCGGCCGCCATGTGCCCTTGAGTACTCGTCCCACTGGAAGTCGCGCTGTGTGTGATCGAGGATGGCGTTGAGCTTGTTCGACTCGAGCTCGTCGGGAGAGAAGAGTCGGAGAGTCTTGGGGTTTTCTTGGAACAACTTGTCGAGGAACTTGCCGGCCGTCTTCATGCAGCTTTCATCGATGCCCTTCTCGACGCCGAACTGCTTCCAGTCGATCATCTTGAGAGGAGTGTATGGGTCGTACGTGGTCTTGAGTTGACCAAGCCTCTTCTCCGGCTCGGGCAGGCCACGAGAGATGGCCTCAGTAGGCTTGCCCTCATCGTCGAGCAGCTCGCTAATCTTGTAGCTGGAAAGCCACCCGTCTAGAGCCTGGAGTTGCTTCTCATCACTACCGGCCTTGGGCAGGGGGACTTGATGAGAGTGGAAGGATCCTTCAATGATCTGACCCTCCACCTCCTTAGGACCAGTCCACCCCTTGGGAGTTCTGAGGACAATCATGGGCCATCTCGGCTTGACAATCGGCTTGTCCTCCCTCGCAGCCCTTTGAATCTTCTTGATCTCGGCTACAGCCCATTCCAGAGAGCTCTGCAAATCGTCGTCGATATTCTCGAGGTCCTCCACAATGCGCACCTGATATCCGTAGCCACTGAACAAGCAGGTAATCTCCTTGTCGTCCATGCATCCGAAAATGGTCCGCTCACTGATCTTGAAGCCGTTGACATGCAGAATGGGAATGACGGCACCTGACTCCTTGGGGTCAAGATACTTGATAGCATGCCAGGCCGTTGCTGTTGGACCAGTCTCCGCCTCACCATCACCCACCACGCAAGTGACGATCAAGTCGGGGTTATCCATGACGGCGCCGAACGAGACAGCAAGGGCATATCCAAGCTCACCACCCTCATGAATCGAACCTGGTGTCTCGGCATTGATGTGACTGGGGAAGCCACCGGGGACGGAGAAACGGGTGATGAGGTTGCGCAAACCCGTGGCATTGCGGTCGTATTCGCCGGGGTAGAAGCGCTCAAGGGAGCCTTCGAGCCATAGAGAGGCGAGAGCGGCAGGGGCACCGTGGCCGGGACCGATAACGTAGATCATATCGAGGTTGTGGTTGCGGATCAAAACGTTGAGATGCGACCAGACTAGGATCAGACCGGGGCATGTTCCCCAATGACCGAGGAGTCGGGGCTTGATGTGCGAAAGTTGGAGTTCGTCTTGGAGAAGGACGTTGTCGCGCAGGAAGATCATGGAGGCGGCGATGTAGCATCCTGCACGCTGGAATGCGCGCAGCGACTCGCGGACATGGTCGGGGAGCTTCTTGCGCTCAATCTGGACTGCGAGGTCGAGGACATTGTCGGGGAGGTGGGATGGTAGAGGAGGAGGATTGGGAATTGTGATCTGTGTGCCGCCCATGTTGTCGGTGTTTCCGTCTTTTAATGGTCCGACGTTAAAGGGTGTGTCGCGATGAAAGAGCCGCAATATGGGTTTCTGTGGTCGTTGCGGTCTCCCTTGCAGACGTCAATCGTTTGTGGCGTTTGTGGTTGGAATGTGGAATCAATGATGTTGCGGTTTGCTTGCAGTCGAGCGGCGTTGTTTGACCCAGCGATGGGACAATGCAAGCAATGTGGAATCCAACAAGTACAATGGGCTTTGTAGGTGCGGGCCGAACCTTTGTTTAGCGTCTTTCCAAACTCAAATTCGACGTTTGCTGAAGACGGGAAAGGAGGATGTGCAGTGTCTGGAGATGCAAAATGTCGACAAAGTGGAAGTGATGGCTTGCGATGACGGCGAGGACATCAAGCTACACTGCACTAACAATTATCACGAGCTGGCATCGATGACGTAGTGCATTTGGTGGTGGGGGAGTGGCTGATAAGGCTTGAGTTCGTCCGATAACGAACTGAGGGGCCACTCCCGTCGTTGTCCACTCAAGACTCCCTGTTCCTGGCAGCTGGAACACCGATCAGATGGCATTCAGTTGGTACCCTAACCCGTCTGTCGTTTCGTCTCACCACCACGCACCTTATCATGATACGTAACGATTGGATTGGTGGTGCAGGAAAAAGGGGCTAGCACACAAAGTAAACAAACGAACACTCCATTCAATCATGTTAAAAAGGTATCACTGGGGAGACATACCCTTGAAGGACAGAAGGCGCTGGAGGTGCGATGCCTCCAGTATTTCCTGGTGGAATCGCGCAAAGTGACCAGGAACACCAAACAGCATCACCAAAGGTCACTCTCTGGCAGGTGAAGGGGATTGCCTCATTGAATGCGAACCATCGATATGTGACCAACGAACAAGGCAAAGAGGCAAGTGAAGCCGGAAAAGGAAGGGTCGCCTGTTGGTCGCTGAGTGTCAAAGGCAGCAGCGGAGTCCTTGGACTACACTATTCTCCAAGACACTCTGATATTCTTCCCTTCAACGAAGCTCAATAACTGTAGAAGCTCTTGATATACGTACCTTTTCCACGGGACCATCACTTGGACATCTCAGCCCGTTTGAAAACCCAGGACACACCAACATCCCGTGCCAGAAAGGAGACTGATTGGCTTGGTCCAGTCTTGTGAGCGACCCTTCCTATGGCTGAACAGAAGACCCTGGCTCAGGGTAGCACTAAGTGGATTCCTCAAACCAACGTACATATGGCAGACTTTGAGAACAAAGAAATCCGCCAGCGCTGCCTCGCACCTCCACGTCAGGAGCAGGTTTGGCGACCTTCTGGGCGACATTTTGAACAAAGAAGCACCATTGCATAGAGGGTTTAGGATGCTCTTTGCAGGACAAAGAAACTGTTTTTGTATGGGAAAAGAGAGGATTATAAGAGAGAACGGTCGCTATGATAGCTAGAGCACTCAAATTCGAACGAATTCAACGCTCACATTGCTTCCAAAACTCGCCATTTCTTTTGCTTCATCCATCGTGATTCTACCTTGAGTTCTGGTGTTTTGCAGCTATTCTGAAGCCATGGTACGTACCTGGCGGAGTGTCCTTCAACGTCGCATTGCCCACTTGCTCGCAGATTTCCCCTGTCACACACATCCACAGAGACCACCCATCTGCTGCAGCTGGCAGCACTCGCAGAACGGATGGTGCTGACCGTGTCCCCCAACTTTCTCAGGGTTCCTCAGACAAGAAAAGCCAAAACGATGCTTACCCAAGGGGAGTCACCGGAGGCCATGCGAGACCAAATGTAAGAATTTCTTGTAGCATCTGCACAACTTTGCATTGCTTTGCATATCCCTCCCACCCATGTCTCTGCAGAATACTGATTGAGCCAATCAGACCAGCCCAGAATCCGAGACTCACATTACAACCGCCTTTGAAATCACCAGTGAGCACACCCACCAGATATCTTCATCACTTGCGCAGAACCCATACTAACCACCAGCATCAAAAGAACTAGTACCTTATGATCCCAACGCCAAACCCGTGATAAGAAACAGCAACCATAATAGCGAAGTAGACCAAGGAACACGCCCGTCGTATACGGAAGTCGAGCGTTATTCTCACAATGAATCGAGAAAGCCATCGTCTCCCAAACCCCAGGTGGGATCCAAATCCCCATCTCGTTCGGAGGACTCCAAGAAGTCAAAGTGCGTGAGCATGAAGGGGGTGTCGATAGACCCCAGACCAGCAATGAAACGCTACAAGCTCGTTCTCTGAGTCCTCCAACGCACACCCCATCGGGTCGACGCATCCCCCAAGCTATCGCTCGCCAGCCAGTCAGACGCCAGCTTGATCTGTCTGGGCACTTACCAGGGGGGCCATGCTCGGCATGATCGACACTGGGAGTGGGACACGACATTTCAACTTTCCCCAATTTCTTCTTTTTCAACTCTTCCATTGTTCACTTCTTCCAGGGATGCTGGCTTTGACGGCATCATAGTCTTTTGGCGATGCCTTCACGACCTTTCTTTCCTTTGTTATGGGCATTGAATTTGGAGGTTTTTTGCAAGACTTTTTCACGACTCACTATTTCCTGGAGTTAGTGGCGGCAGGGCTTTTGCATCAAAGGCGGGGATAGAACGGGAGATGACCGACACGACCTTCACGATTGCATTCTTCGGGCTAGAGGACACCCGGCACTAGACACTACCCTAGACATTGATACCCCCCGTGGAGGAGCCCTTCGTGGGATTTGGCAGTAGCATTTGGGACATGGCGCGGCAGGCACGATTGACATTTAGACTTGTTAGAATTACAAGTACACAAAAGATAGAAGGAGCCATCCTCATCCTCAATGGAAATTTTCTCTTTCTTTCCCACAGGAACTCGAAGCCAATTGACTTTTTCCTCCCAACTGATGAACATGTTCCCACTTTCGCACCGCAAATTGCTACATGTTCTCAACCATCACATCCAATCAATTCCGTCCGTCGCCAGCCCATCTCAATTGCAACCAACAATTGTGGCTCAGTACCTGCGTTGGCTGCAGCTGCCCATCACTTTGCCAGCGGCCATCCAACTTTCTCAATCCTCGAAGCCCACGACACTTGCTGGTTGAACTCGCACTTCAATGCCCATGGTCAAGAGTTCGACAAGAGAAACGACCTAGGGAATGAGAGAAATGTTCCTGCTCTACTCTCTACTTGTTTACTGATTCCATTTGTATACCTGCTTCTCAATTGCAAGACAAATGCTAACCACCTCGAACACATCAGTCGAACCACCCACGAAAACAACAAGGCGTTCTCCCAACACTCGTCAGGCTAACTGCTGCAAGGTCCTTGTAGACCCATCTGTCAAAACCCGTCGAATCCCGCGTCGAGGATCGCGGATTGCCTCCATACCCCTGAACAGTCCAGTGGACGCAGCGGGTGCTTGGTAGCACTCGATGCAGTCAACCCCTCCAAATCCGTCCATGTTTCCCCAATATGGTTACACTCAGCCCCTCATTTTGCTGCCAAAGCCCGTCTGCCAGTTGGCAAACATAAAGGGTCGCTGGCAAGAGCGAAGAGATATGAACAAGAACCGGTCCTGTCCTGTTCTCGCTTGCATCGAGTCGAGTTGAGGTGTCATGCGAAAGTTTCTTTGTTCTGCAGGGTTGTTGACTTCCTCACCGAGTCTGAAGCGTCGATAAGTCAGTTGACATCCCCTACACTATAGTTAGCCGCCCAGTTAGTTCCAGATTCTGACTGCTGGTGCCCAACGGTCCAGAAAAGTGTCGGCGGCCTCATTTTTGGTCAAGTGTTTGGAGAGTGCGCAGGTGACGGACGGGATGTCTTCAGTGCAATACCAACGGTCTGTGAGGTCGGTGGGCAGTGGGATACTTGAGGTTGAGGGGGCAAGTCACAAAGCATGGTCTGTTGACTTGGAAAAGGGAGAGACCCAGACAGAAGGGGAGGTAGGGAAAGAGATTGATGGGTAGGTACTCTCAGTTTGAGCCCCCACACCCAATGGTCAGGAGTCACTCGCTAATACTCCGAACAGTCTCAATCTTGACCCGTATCCCAATCTCGACTACATCGATTCCGAGGAAGAACCAGCAAGTTATGTTAACATGCAAGGTACTATTCCACCTCCTTTGAGCCTCCTATGGGCTGATCCCCAAAACTCACACCATCACAGTAACGGATGCTCCACATGGCTACCCTATGCTCGCCCGCTTCATCTCTTCTCACGAAGACGGCTACATCTTCCGGGAGTTCCGCTACCTACAGTCCCGGACGCTCTTGCACATGCAAGATGAGCTTCGAGCCCTCGAAGTACAGCTGCACAGGATGGATCAGTTTGATGCTAAACACAGGGCCACGTTTCTCAAGACGAGGGAGGTGGATGATGATCGACTGGGGGCAAGGGGACGCTTGATGGAAGAGATTGCGGAGAAACTGAAGAAGTATGGTATGGCTGCTTGATTCTGTTTGTCTTTTTCATTTTCCAGTGTTTCAGCAGCGTTCTTCCGTTCGACCAGGTCGTGGAGACGGAGCAGCAAGACAAAGATGGCCGGGAACGGAACACTTCGCTGACCTTCAAGAATGCAGGCGAACTCCTCACCATGTCCAACGACCTCGCCAACTTCGACCGACCATCCCACTTTGACCTCCAAAGTCTCGACAACTTCTTCCGTGACAAAGAGCCGCTGGTTAGACACGAGCGATACCTTGGGTGCCAGTCCGACATGATAACCCTCAAAGCAGGGAGGGACGACGCCTGGCTTGATCAGGTAATCATGCAGTTACTGGTCAAGTACAACTGTGCACCACTACGGGTAGCTTCTTTCCCTACCTGCTCAGGGCCATTGAACTCAAAGCTGACCTCACCTCATAGTACATCTTCGCCAACGCTCACACCAATGGCCACGCCGGTAGCAAGCACACGCCATTAAACCTCTTCTCCATCGCCCGCGTCCATTTCCTCAAGATGGTTATCCTGATCTTGCTCATGCTCTGCCTGCTTTGCCTACCTTTGGTCCCGCTGTATTCGTGGACGCAGGGAGCCGGAGGCCAAGCAGACGGAGCGACGGAGAGTGCGGCGGTAACTGGACAGACTCTAGCCAAAATAATGGGCTTGATCGTTGCATGTGCGTTTGCGTTTGGCGTGGTGTTGAGTGTGTGTACGAGAGCGAAGAAGCATGAGATCTTTGGGAGTTGTGCTGCGTAAGTGTTTGACTGTTTTCTTGTCAAGTTCCCCGGTTGTGTTCTCAGTTTGGAATATGTGGAATTGTTAACTAACTGGTGCGGAATTGCAGATATATGGCTGTACTTATCGTCTTCATGACAACGTCTTCATAACAACAACCTGATTGGTATTTGTGTTCGAAGTAGAGTCGGTACGTCTGGCGTACGAGACAAGATACCCTTAACAAGGGTTTATTCCCTCCTTGATATCATACTGCCGTCATTCAAGCTACTTTTTGGCGTCGCGGAGACAGGCACGAATCACGAGCTTGTGTTCGGGCCAAGCCACATCACATCACTCCATTCATCCACCTTCCACCTCGCATTGCAAACTCAAAACAAACAAGAAAAACCCAAGAACCTCATTTTGAATATCTTCGGCGACTCCCCAATCCAATAACAAAAGCAAAAAGCTCGGTCGCTCAGGTAGGTTTGTAGAACGAACGACAATACCCCAGCTGCAGTCCTACGAAAACCGCCACGCTAAGTTATTCAACGGTAACCACTGCGCCATGAGACCACAGGGCTCCCCGCTGTGGTAGAGGGGTTAAGTAACGGACCTTATATGGTGCCTGCTGCCTGGGCCAGCCTGGGAAGGCGCGCGGGAAGGGTCAAGGGGGTCATTTCGTCCGATGTCTGGGGAAGGGGGTGCCGGCCGGACAGTGCGGCGGCGGGAACGGCGGCACGCACACTGGTGCTACTTGGGAGACATGGGAAAGAAGAAGCGACACAACTCTTGCGCTCAAAACGATGGTCCGGAAGGAAAATGGTAGAGGAATGCATTGTATCATAAGAAGGGCAGCTGGATTTCGAAGCGATGCACTCGACGTGGAAGTTGTATGGTTTATGTTGGAATGTCTCTGGTAGTAGTTGACAGCTTTCTTGATTGGAAACCACCTGGGAAGATATTCCAGAATGCTGCAGCGGATGATGGTCCATACTCCATAGTGAGTATGTCAAATGAACTTGGGTCATAGACCAAAGGAGAGGTCCAGTCATATCAATGACCAGGTGTTTCGACCGGCGGAAAAGGGATTTGTTTACTGCAAGCTGTGTTTCTTGGGGGGTGATTAGTTCCCGTCATGCAATCGCCGTTCAGAACTGGTGCCAGCGGAATCTGGCAGCTGGCATCGTGGGACTGAACTGCCCGACATCATCCGAACACGCACATCTATACGTACATGGGCATGTGAAGCATCAACCACTGAGCCGGTGAACCCGAGGACAATCCATGAGATGGACATGCATTTGCTCATTCCGATGGACCTGGCAGAATGGCAGAGTGGCAGCACTGTTCCTGTCGCTCCAGCTACATGATGTCATAGTTCCTGTCCCTAGCTTTGGCAGTGCTCTTGCCCCGGTGTCGCATGCAATCCGACCAATCGAATAACAAGGATAAGTGGGCCATTCTCCAATGCGGAGATGGACATCGTCACCACAGCGGGAATCAATGAACATCATTGAAAGCAATGGCTATAAAGTAAACCTAACGGATGGGAACGGTTTGTTTTAGTGAATGAGTTCCAGACCAATTCATTATCATCACCATACAACCTGCATCTGAAATACCATCAAAAGACGACTTCATACCACGAGTCAACCGATAAACATCAAACCTACATAACCTACAACAACCAAACAATCCAAAATGTCCGCCATCAGACTCTCCGCTTCCGCCCTCCGCCCCGTCGCCGCGCGCCGCATCGCCCCCGTGCCCCGCACCGCCTTCAACCAGATCCGCTCCGTCTCTTCCAACGGCGACGAGCTCGGCGGCGTTCAAGGGTCGGAGCCCGCTACTAAGCCTAACCGCTACAACGTGTACGTATCCTTAGAAGTAGGACGTAAGGATTGGATGGGTGCTAACGAACCAAAACAGGAGAGCCGGCACAATCACCGCCATCGGTGTCCTAGCCGCGGGCGGGTATATGCTTTATAAGAAGGGGGAGGACAAGAATACCTCGCCTTTGGGGGCTAGTCAGTAAGGGGTTCGGTTTGAAGGACTGGGTCATGGAATGGGAAAGAGCGCGCCGCGCCGGGTCCAATCATCAATTCTGTCCAGCAATTCCCTTGAAGGATGACGGCAATGGGCCGATGGGCGTGTTAGCGTTAGAGAGGGAGCGATGAAGCTGCCCAGCTTGAGGACGCTGCGCGTTGAAAGGGGCTAAAATCGCTGTAATGACACCTAATGAATCATGAATGAAATTGCATTGAGAACATTTGCGGCGCACCTGTGATGATGTTTGATGTTTTCAAGGGTTGTTTGTTTTGGTGAGAGTTTGTTCGGGTGCTGAATCGCCGGGGTCCCCCCCCCCCACATTCCAACTGCCGGCCTCCGAACAACACGGCCCCACTTCCCGTCTTGGTTGCGCCGGATCCGAGCGGACTTCGGCAATCCGTTTTCCCCTACCGCAAAGACTCGGGGCGTTGATTTTCAGCTAACAGGGCCTAACTGACAGCTTCACCAATGGCGATTACATAGACTCAACTTGGGTGCTATAGGGTTTGGGTTCTAGAAGAGATTCGAGCAGTCTGCAATGCTAGAGGTGCACTAGCTCAAAATCAACGCCCCGAGTCTCTGCGGTACTCACCGCGCTCGCAACGGCCCCGAGTCCCGACAGAGCCATTTCTAACAGGTGCCACCGACCGAAACCAAGCTTCGAACCCCCCCACTTGATGAGTTAAGCATCGCATTCGCAGCTATCTAATCCCATGTGACACGACATCTCACATCATGCTTTCGGTCCTTTACAGGTATGTAAGCCATCCTGCCCTTGTCCTTGTCAGCCATTTGATGCACGGTTCCCGCATGACTCCACACTGCCACTTCATAGTGTAGGTACATAGTAGATGCGGCCCATCTTGCCGAGCTTGATGTTACTTATAAACCACGGGCACTGCCTGGGCTTTGAGGTATAAGAAGGTCCGAGCCTCTGTAGACCGCCCGCCTCCTCATCCGCTCCGACGTCAACTCCAACCTTAACTTTGATCATCATCACTCTCTTAAGTCTCATCTTTCTCATCAACAAACATCCATCACCTCTGAAGCCCCAGAGAAACTCTCAACCAAACACCACCACCACCAACGCCAGCCAGACCCCCCAAACCAAATCCACCACCATGTCCGCCGCCGCCGCCGCCCCCAAAAAAGGCTACCTCGTAGTCTTCGCCCTCCCCACCCACCCCTCCTTCTCCTCCTCGCACGAAGTTTTCAACAAATGGTACAACGAAGTCCACATCCCCGACATCCTCTCCATCGCCCGCGCCGACGGCTTTGTGACCGCCATCCGCTACGCTCGCGCCGGTTTCTCTCCCTCCAACCCGGCAGTCTCGTCTACCGCCAATGACGTGACTTATCCCAAGGACGTCAAATGGCAGTATTTGGCCATGTATCCTGTGGAAGATGTGGAGAAGGCGAGGAGACCGGAGAGTGGCTTGTATAAAGTCCCGTTGGAGCATGAGATGTTGCCGGGTAATATCATGAATGTGGGGAAGTGGGAGCTGGGGTTTTGGGAGGTTGTGGGGGAGAGAGGTAGCGGTAAGTCTGATGTCATTTTGAGCTTGGTTGTTGGGTTGGGTTAGTACAAGTATGTAGCTGGGGAAGGAGGGAGGGAAGGTATGGGATGGGATGAACTAGTGGGGTGAGAGGATGGGATGGATGACATTGGAAGGAACAATTAAGGGAACTTGAAGAGGTGGACCATTACTGGAGACCAAGCGGAATGGGAGGTGTTGGCTGTTGGGTGGTGGTATAACAAGTGGACGATGGATGAACGACGGCAGATATTCGACCGATGGGAAACGAACAAGGCAATGTCCATCAACTAACAACCACCACAGACTCCTCCAAAGAAACAGACGTCATCCTCGTCCCCGTGGACTCCTCCGACGTCCCCGGCGCCCATCCCTCCGCCATCCTCGACTACTCCCGCAAGGGCTGGGAAGGCCCGGACCCCGTCCGGTCGACACTGCTCAAGTTCATTGCCCCTGCGTTCGGCGATGATGGTGCGGGTATTAAGCAGTATCTGGCTGTGGTATGTTTTTTTTTCTTTCTCTTTTCAGATTCTCGCTCTATTCTATTGTTACCATGCCTTGCTTTGTGGGTCTTGGATGGCACCTAGGATGGAAGCTAATAAAAGCGGAAAAACAGCACGAAGTGGAACCGAACACGGAAGAGACGCTCAAGCCCGAGTTGAAGACGGTGAAGTATAAGTTTTTCAAGAAGTTTGGGGTTTGAGAGATGAATGGTTTTGGTGTTACAGGGCAGGGAGATGAACATGTTCGTGCATAGAGACAAGGTAGACTCTGGAGTCCGGACTATCGGTCGGTCTGTATCGGAGTGGTACACTACACTACCCTAGATTGCGTGAGTAGGATCATTCAGGCAACTTGTCCAAACGATGCATTTGGGGCTTGGAAGTGACAGGCATTGGTGTATTGACGCTATAGAGTTGCAAGACGAAGGGGAAAAAAGGATGAGACCGCGAAAGGAAAGCAGTATAATACAAGATCCAACTCCATTGATGCTGTGAGTTGAGTAGGTTGAAGGAAAAGTCTAAACCTTCTGTTGAGCCTCTTCGGGTTTCTATTTGACAGGATGCTTTTCCAAGAACTCGTCGAACGATAAGATCGCATTTAGCTTCGCCCACTATGCAACAAAAGGTTGGTTAGTGAATCTTCCAGTCCGCTTCCACGTGCTCAGGTAACACAATAAAAACTTACTTCTTCCACTTTCATCCACGGAGGAGTCACCGGCGGCGGCGGCTTCTCAAAGCGCACTTGACTCCACTGTCTAGCCGCCTCCCTTTCCTCCGGACTCTCACGATCCCATGCCCACTGGATTTCGGCGCGAATCTCTTCGAAACTCGGCCTATCGTCGGGAATCTCGCACAGACACCGGGCGACCAGGTGGCAGAGCCGGAAGGGCACATGGTCGTATTGCGGGTCGAGCAAGTGGGCGCCATAAGTCGGGTACGACCTCTTTGTTTGCCGCCTTAGCGGCAAGTCGTTTGGCGGGCCGTATATCAAGTCCTCGTCTCTCAGGGCGTGGATGGTTAAAGATGGATTCCATCGGAGAGTTATGGCTATGTGCATGATCTATCGTCGTCGACTGTAGGCCGCGGCAGCACCATCTTGAATGTCTCCAGGGAACATAGGCCGAACGGGCTAGACATGGAGCATCAGTGGTGGTTGGCTATGGGAGTGCTGAAGATCTGATCTAACCCCAATCATTTGTGTATGGAACAAGTTTGAAAAGAGGATGAAGAGGATGAACTTCGGTCGAGGTGACACTTCGGATGAATCGAAAGCACTAACAATTGCTGGCACCTCAGCTGCACACCGAGGCGCTGTGGCCGCTGAACGACATGGCGCTTGCGCTTTAGGAGGCTTGGACGATAGGCGAAGATGCGGACGAGAGCGCAGAGGTCCGTGCGAATGGCCGGACAAGCCACATGCCCCGCAATAGCCTGCAGACCTTTGCATACGATTGGCCGAATTTGACGGACGACGTGGCAGGGCCTCCCAGTCGCGAGCAAATCTGACTCTCCGGATATCGTCCGCCTGTGCATCTATCGCCAGATACCAATCCACAAGAAACAAAGCGGGCACACTCGGTCCCGTCACCACCACCACCATGTCTGGCAACTCCGGCAACAGCTACCTGGCCCAGCAGTTCCAGGTCACGGTAAGGAATCCTCTCACTCGACTCGTCTTCTTCTTCTCGGACCCCCTCTCATGCTGACCACCCTCTGCCCGTGAATAGGATCAGCATCTACAGCAACAGCATCAGCCAAATCAACAAAGTCAACAGCAGCAAAACGCCAGCCGAACTCCCCAGCGCCAACACCGCGTCGAGACCCCCATCCACCCTCCTCCGATCCCGCCCCAGCGATCTGCTCAGCAGCAGCAGCAGCAACCACCACCACCACAACCACAACAACAACAACAACAACAACAACAACAACAACAACAACAACAACAACAACAACAACAACAACCCCAGCAGCAACAGCTACCAAACCTCTTCGCACCTCACACCCAGTCACAGTTGCAACAGTTGGCTCTCCAAACCACTACGCCCTTATACCACCAGATCCTACCTACCCAGAAACCTCGAACTCCCGAAGAGATCCTACGTGACCAGCAGCTGTCCGGCAATGCGTACTGGGGTGCCCAGGCAAACTATCCAAACCAACACCAATGGCTTCAGACTGCCAAGTCTCCCGAGACCGACGGGCAGCAACATTACCAAGTACAAGCCCAGCAGCAGCAACAGCAGCAGCAACAACAACAACAACAACCCCAACAACAGCTGAACTCGGGTCTAGCGGCAGCACAGTTCAACCCACCGCAGAAGAACTTGACACCTGAGCAACAGGCATGGCTGGAGAAAAAAGCCCAGGAACGGGAACAGCAGCGCGCTGAACAAGAGGCAAAGTCAAGGAGTCAACGCGGCAAGGCGCTGACTCCCCAGCAGTTCCACCAACTGCAGCAAGAGGAACAGCAAAATAAATTCTACGCGCATGCGCCGCTGAACCACCCGGCCTTTCAAGTTGGCCACCAGCAGCACTCGCAGGGTGCCAATGGTACCCCAGACGAGACAATGCTTGACGAGGAGGAGGAGGAGGAACAGGAGGAGGAGGACGAAGACGAACAAGACGAGACCATGAACGACGCCAGCTCGAACAACGACACGCCCCAGCCCAACGGCGGCAGCGACGGAACCGCCAACCCCGCGGACGGCCAAAACCAGGTTCCGGATGCGAACGGAAACCTACCCGGCTCAGCCGGCTACAAAGCTCCTCTTGTGCAGCCAATCACCTCGCTCCGCCTCCCCACCGTCCGTCCCAACCTGATGCTCGGGCCGTACGACACGCGCGAGCAAGCCATGAGCTCCGTCATGGAGTACGCCATCAGCCAGGGCTACATGCTTGTCCAATCCGGATGTGCCAAAGCCAAGAATCCCGGCGGCAAGTATGCTAAAGGTTCCGAAGTTGTCCGGGTCGACCTGATGTGCGACCGCGGCGGCACGTGCAAGAACAGCGGCACGGGCATCCGCAAGCGGCCGACGCACAAGATCGGATGTCCGGCCAAGATGAAGCTGGTGTGCAAGAAGCGGCACGCGAGCAAGTGGTTTATCGAGGTGCGGTGCGAGGAGCACAATCACGACCTGGATCCGAACAATATGGATTCCATTGCTAGTTACCGTCGGTATCGGAGGTTGCAGTCCGGTGGCCGCGCGCTGGAGACGCAATCGGAACGGTATGCGCGCATGAAGAAGCCCAAGGTGATTCCGCCGGTGCCGCCGCCAAAGTTCCATCAGGTCGGAGGCGGTGGGGTGGTGGGTAACCCCGTGTTTCCGCTGGGACCACCGTCGGGCCCGTTGCACATGGCGGCTATGAAGGGGCAGAATAAGATCTTGGAGATTCTGATTAATAAGGGAGGCGATATCAATGCGCATGATAGTACGGGACGGACGCCGCTGCATTGCGCTATTGAGGGTGAGCGGATGGATACGATCACGTTGTTGGTCAACAGGGGCGCGGATGTGACCAAGTTGGATTCGAAGGGGACAAGTCCATTGCATGCGGCGGTGTCAAAGGGGATGGAGGATGCGGTTGTCTTGTTTATTGAGAAGGGTGCGGATCCGAACAGATAGAAGGAAGGGTCTGTCAAGCGACTCTATGTCTGCTTCACGATTTAATTATAATAGCATGTTGGGTGGGGGCATCGGCAGCGTACATGTATACGGGCTTCTTCAAGTCGAAGTATTCAGTTTTCTGTACCTCTTTCCCTTCCCGATGATAGAAAACAATCCCGTCCGAACCTCGGCTCGACTTGTTCCTGACGGGTATCCACCTACGGTCCGGGAAGTGGATCTTTCGGCTCCGTGTGCCGGTGGTCGCTCGGGAGGCTACCGCATCACCTAACCCACACATCCGGGAACTGCCAAATTCCGGTCAGAGATTTCCGACACTCTCCGTAGACTGTACATGTACGGAGACGGGTAGACATGCGAACTGCAAGGGGCAATTTTCATATCATTTGATTTGAAAGCATGCTCAGAGCCTGTAACCGTCATAGAGGAGATTGTACACTTTGAAGAACGTCTCGTACGGATATTCAGTTGTTGGTATTGGTGTACTATGGTGAGATGGGTAAGTTTAACCTCCCTGTCAGGTCGTTGAACACACAGTGCCCAGGAAGCTTTGGCTGTGGTGGTCCGTGCAAGGTACCTGACATGGCGGTTTAACTTTTGCTCCCGACCACAGTAAGTGGTAGCGCTGCTACATTCCGAGTTCATAGTAGGCTATCAGACACTAATAGTTGTGGAGGCCGATTATACCTAGATCTGTTAGGCATCGTTAGTAACAATCCTGCCTTTGGTGAGAGGGATAACGAAAATCCCACACAAAGAGGATGCTGATCACGGAGGCTACCGTTGATTCTGGTCTTGCCTCGTACATCGACACGTGTTTCGGCGACTTTCAAGAGCATGTACGGTTCATGGATGTTTCTCAAAGTGGTCATTCTTTCTGTTCGAGGAAAGAAACAACATGCTTGGCGGCCGGCAGTTGGGAGAACCCCAATCGCATGGACCACCCCCCTGGCAGCAGGTACAAGAGGCACATCATCATGTCGTCATGACTGTTGTTATTTCTCTTCTCTCTTACACCACCTTTTTGAGTTTTCTCTCCGGTACCGATCCCCAGCTTCCCACCCTTCTTCCATCGATCACCATCCCGGCTTTCCCACACCGAAAACTGGATGGCGTCCAATCAAAAGACTCGAGGCTTCGTGGCCCCATCCGGGCCATCCATCATGAAGAGCCTCCGCGCTTATACAATCTAGTACTGTTAGTCTGGTACTTAGGTACTCCTGGTACATTAGACGAAATGTCTTCCGAATTTGTCTCAAACCTTTCAAGGACTAGAATGGATAGCTAGGTACGGATCCGAAAGGCATTAACAAAATCCAATACGGTGTGTTTTATTTTACAAAAAGCATATTCACAGCATGAAAACGCCTAGGGACGTTGACCCGAGGTCTCGAACTAACAATCAAACCAGTAAACCAGGCCCAGTGAGTGTCCGGACTTTTTTTCACACCACCTGCCTCGGTGCCAGACCTTCAACGACACCTCCATCGACCCCGCCGGGGCAAGCTCCCCCCCGTTGGACCATTGCAGGTATAGCTCGATAATTTTCCCGATCCGTGTCAAGCTTGTGACGTGAACTAGTTGCGACTTACAATCGGACCACTTGAGGAAGAGATGGTTCGGGTGTTTTCCCACTTTCAGGGGGGAAAGGGATATAACCAAAGGGGCGATTGGAGGTTGCCAGTGCAACGTCCGTTTCCAGGCTATGTCGAATAAGTCCATTCATCATGACTTCAGAACAAAGCAAAACTTCTTCTGAGCTGCTGAGCGGAGATCCGCCCGCCCTACCAATCGAGCTTTCGGCCTGGCCATCTCCATGACCGTCAATGACGCAGCTCTACCATCAGTGGACGACCAGCAACTGCCTTGCACACCTGCCTCGTGGATGTCCTGGAGGCTCTGGAGCTGTCGGGTCCACGGTTGCAGATCCTCAAGCCTGGCCGCGTGCGGATGCTGGTGTAACCTCTCACAGGGAAAGACAAAGTCAACAGAGACACTCGGGGAAACTCGATGGGCGGGCACAACAGCCGGACACCCTGGTTGGCTTTGACTTACACTGAATGGCTGGCAGGAGCCCTGGACATCAAAGAAATCGATGATGATGGTACAGCAGCTCACCTCGCAGGCACACCCGATGCCTTGGTCAAGGTACTAAGGTAGCTTTGGTACGGCAGGACCCTTGGTGACGCGGTGCAAACCCTCCGGGAAGCTTTTGCTTGGCTGTGATACAGAATATTATAACATAGGAGCCTGCTTCCGGTTCAGCCAAAGCTCATTCTTTCAGATCAAGTCAACAAGCATTCGACATCGAGCATTCTTAGTGTTCGCTCCCGTTCGACACTCGTCAACCACACCACACCAGTTACAATGGCCGGGTTCAAACTCTCGGCAGGCGTTGGCCTCCTTGGCCTCGCTGCTAGATCGCTTGCCGTTCCCGCTCCCATCTACTCCGAAGCCACCACCACCTTCTCAGTCCCCAAGGTCACGGCCCTGGTTGAGCCCGTTACCGATGTAACCTCCCATGGCGGATATACCGGGCCCCCGCCCACAACCACCGGCGCCTTGTCCACTTCGGTCCTGGCTCCTTCGATCCCGGCCCTTCCTCCGGGCCCAGATGCGTTTAAGTATCCCAGTGATGGCCAGCTTCACGCTCCTCAGCCCGCCCCATACACCCCCGCTGGCGGTGTCGGCACCAACGGCTCTGCTCCCGTTTACAGGGTGCTTTCCGACTTCGACTACGAGTCCATTGCCCTGGCTCTTCACCAGGAATGGATTGAGCTCGATCTCTTCCACTGGGGTCTCGACCAATTCTCGGTTGAGGACTTTGAGAAGGCTGGCCTCACTGCTGAGGACCGTCACTTGATCGAGTACATGGCCAACCAGGAGGTCGGCCACGCTACCCTCCTCAGCAACATTCTTGGCCCCTCTGCTCCCAACCAGTGCACCTACAACTACCCTGCCACGAACGTGCACGAGTTTATCGACTTCTGCCAGAAGCTGACTCGCTACGGTGAGTGCGGTGTATACGGCTTTCTCAACCACCTCAACGCCCACGATGTCGGTCAGCTGCTGCTGCAGTCCATCACCACCGAGGCTCGCCAGCAGATGATCTTCCGCCAGTTCGAGGGTCTCTTCCCCATGCCCGAGTGGTTCGAGGTCGGCATTCCTCAGTCCTGGGCCTGGTCTCTCCTCGCTCCTTACATCTCTTCCTGCCCTGAGAACAACACCCGTCTGATCTGGCAGAACTACCCTGCTCTGCATATCCTGAACCAGCCCAACCCCTTCCGCATCAACGGCTCCAACGTCTGGAACGAGACCACCGACAGCGGCTACGCCAACACGGCCTCGTACAAGGACATTGAGGACAACGATGACTGCACCAAGTCCACCGACGTTGGCGTCTCTTGCGCCCCCGGCATCACCCGCAACCGCTCCATGCCCCTCTCGTACCCCGGCCGCCAGGTCTTCCTCGAGTGGGACGAGCCCGGCAAGCCCATCGGCCCCAACAACTCGTATGTCACCGACACTACGGCTGGCGCTCCCATGTTCGCCGCTTGGGTTTCGCAGCTCAACGTCACCTACTCTCCTCTCGAGGACATCAAGGGCAACAGCGCTTACACCATCCAGCCCGATGTCAGCACCTTTGATGGCAACCCGGCTATCAACGGTACTATCTTCCTTGTCTTGACTGACGAGGATCTTTATGTTACTCCTTACAACTTGACTCAGCTGAACCCTCACGTTTATGCTGTTGGTATGTACCAGTCTGGTTAAGGGGGGTGTTTTTCTTAAATGTTTATAACCCGGTGGTTCGCACGCATTTGTGTGCGGCTGCTTTTGTAATTGTATGATGATTCATGAATGACTGGAGGTGAAAAGGGATGTACATAATGGAGGTGTTTTTCTTTTGGTGTTGGTGTTGGTGTTTGGAGGGCATGATGGTACCCTAATTACGACTGTCTGTACTACTTGGTTAATAATGCCTATATCACATTGTTACATGCTGTCGTCCCAAATTCCGAGATGATCGTGAATCAGTGCATCTTTCTTGACAATTGAACAAATTAGAGTGAATGCCGCAAGTGATCGTGCAGTCCAATACTGGTTTGTTTGTTAGCTCGAGACCTCTGGTCAACCTTCCTACGCGTTTATATCTCCAATTGACCCGTTTCGTTCCATAACCAAAGCGTAATCTTACCTTGCATATGCTACTTTGGAAACTTGATATGCCATATTGAATCTTGTCGATGCCTTTCCGACCCGTACCTAGCCATTTGGGACAATTCGGGATAGATCTCGTCCAGTATACTAGGAGTACCAAGCTAACAAACAAACCAGCATTAGATTGTACAATTGGTGGACAAAATGTCCGAATGTTCCTCAATTCAATGGCCGTCAAGGTGCTCAAGCTGGGATGCAAAGGGCAATTTGTGGGCCGGAGCTTTTATCGCAGCTTATCGAGTGGCGGATGTTGCAAGGCTTATTGCAGATCATCCCCAATTGAGATATGACATCACCAGCTCGTCACAGCTCCAACGTCAACGACTGAAGAAACGGTGATGTATTGCCATTGACCGTCACCAACAATTGTCGTTGTAATTTCTCAAGGGTATTTGTGAATGTTAAATGCCAATAAGTTCTGCATCTTCACACCTCATTCACCACCTGCATTGTTCCTCAGCCTCGATATCCTCAGCTTACCTTGACTTTAACATAACAATCACCACCAAAACCACAAATCACAATGTCCCGTCTCCTAACCCGCCTACCACGCACCATAGCCCCCGCGGCTCCGCTTCGAATCACCAGGGGCACCAGCAGAATCACAACCAGAGGAATAGTCACAGACCTCGACACAGGCGGCACCCGCAAGCGCAAATCCAAACAAACCGCCGATAAAAAGACCGGCCATATCAAAATCCTCCCCTCCATTAAACACATAGTTGAGGAAACTATCAAGCATCCAGAAGAATGGGAGGGCGTTCACGCCGAACGCATCGCCTTCCAAAGTCTCGGTTCTCAGAGCGACAATCCCAAAGCGGCAGCTCACCCGGAAGAGTGGGAGAGACTCAGGGCTGAAGCAGATGCGAGTGATGCGTGGGAAGCCGGCATCGCCGGGAGGAATGCAGGGAGGGATACGGAGAGAGATGTGACGGAGGCGTGGGGGAGCGAGATGGCGAGTGAGGGGATGAGTGGCGCGGAAGCGGTTAGTGGCAGCGCTCGGATGATGGGGAGGGATAGTGAGGGTACTAGTGAACGGGCTCCGGAAGGGGTTGGAAAGCAAAAGAGCGAGGGGAGCAGCACTAGGAGGAGTGGGAGGGAAGCAGGAAGCACGGACAGTAACAGCCCCGACTACGCCAGCCCGATGGACGCTCATCAGAGTCAGGATCTGGGGCGAGCGACGATTCCGATAGATGCTTCAACTGGGCTTGGGCAGCAACCGATTGCCACGTCAGGCGGGTTTTCCACAGCAGAATCAGATATCAGAGAGGGATCGATGCCAAACTATTCAGTCGGCCCTAACTTATCAGTCGGCGCCGCTTCCATCCCCAGCTTCACGTTGGATCAACCCCGTCCGGCTCATACGGCTGTTGCCGCTGTTAGCTCCTTTGCGACAGCTTCGACAGCTTCGACTGCTTGGATTTCTTGGGGTTTTATACAATCGCCCAACGTTAGCAGCTGGGGCAGCTCAGGCTTTACTCCATCGAAATCCGCCCGCTCGCACTCAACATCCCCCAACATCACGGCGTCAACGGGCCTTTCTGGTCGCCGTACCGGTTCGGGAGCGGGACCGTTTGCGGAGCAGCAGAAGCCGAAGAGAAAGACGCAGGCGCAGATGGACGAGGAGTTGAGGATGCGCATGGAGGATATGGCGGGCGATGGAGGGGCGGCGGGGGTGGAGTATGAGGATGGGAAGCCGGTGGCTATGAAGAGGGGGGTGAGGGAGAATATGTTTAGGTATATTTAGGTTGTCAAGGGGCAAAGATGATGTTGAGGTGTTGAGGTGTTAGCTGGCTGTGGGAGGTGGTAGTAGGCGACTGGTGAGATGCTAAGATTGCAACTCTGGAGGTTCGGGGTTTTTTTTTTCTTCTTTGTTTCTTTGTTTCGGGTAAGGAATGGCGGTGGCCGCTTAAACACTAACAGACATGCATGGACAGCTCACCAGAATGTGATGAGACCTTATCATACGTTTCACCCTGCATCTTTCACACCAAGATACTGAAGACAGCAACTTCTTCTACCTTACGTCGCCCGTGAGATGCGCTACTAGTCTAACAACAAGGCGTGGAAAATTCACCACGACGTGATAGTGTCCCATTACGCATCACTTCTACATTCTACATCTTGGAAGTTCCCTGGTCTGCATGACCGTACAATTGACGGCCCGGTCATTGGTATTCACTTCGACCTTGGAAAAAGAACCGGAGTCCTCGAAGGCATGATAAGACAGACACTCGGGGGGACGGATTCGGACTTATCAGACGCCGTTCATACCAGTATGCGATACTACAAGTTGAGGTCATCCAAAGCGAAACATCACAGGTAAGATCGGAACCGGTAATAGCCTTGCGAACTCAACGCTGGGTAAATGGCATGTGCTTCCCCGAAGACACTCCCCCGCGCGAAGTTGTGTTCCCATGGCCGGATGAGCTCCTCAAGGTCGTGCCAAACCAGGACGGGCAAGAGGTCGGACAGAGTTGAGTTTTGTTATACTGGAGTTCCACGGGGACTACCAATTTTGTTCGGCATTCTCCGAGTGAAGGAGTAAAGAAGACCACGGCATCAAGACTGGGATCCGAGAATCAGATATGTGCATGTTCATTATCCTTTATCGTCATTATCGAGCTTGAGCAGTGTATCTCTGAAAGAATTGGAAGGACAACGCAGTCGCCGCAAAGCGAGCTGTCGAAGTCCATCCACTCCTTTTACAAAACGAAAGCAAAGTCATAACCCGCACGTAAATCTTTCTTAACACACTCGTCACTGAGAAAGAAACAAGAACCATACAACCATCCAGATGTGTCGTGGCTGCAGAAGACCGCGCCCAGTCCGAACTCGGTTCGCGTTCAACATCGACCCATCACCCCGTCCCCCCAAAAAGCAACCAAACAAGAAAAGCGTAGTGGTATCATCATCGTTATCATCCGTCATCCATCCATCATTAACAACCCATCCATCTCCCGTTTCTATCATTGTTATATCGTAAACCGCCAGCGTCTCAGAACGGTCGTCGTTGTCGTTCTCGGTCTCCTCTCAACTCTTTAGAGGGGAATAAAGCAGCAATCGCACGGTATCGGGCACGGAATGCAGAAGCAGAAGCGGCCGGGACACATGCCGCCGCGATCACCGCCGCGGAGGCCGATGGAGGAGTCGTCGTGGGGGCGCATGGGGTCTGTTTGGGTAGTGAGGTTAGCATGCTGTTCGCTGTGATAGTTGTGGGTGGACGGGAAGGAGAGGAAGGGTGGGGGGAAGTGAAGGAGAGAAAACGTACCCATAGGCTGAGCAACACCAGGCTGCGCCATCTCGATATCGCCTGGCTTCATGCCGACCGAGACGTGGGCGGGCTCGGGCTCGACGACCGTCATGGTGTTGTTGTTGGCGGGGGGTTGCTGCGTGTACATGATTATTTGTCTCTGTGTGTTTTTCGAGCGGGCGGGTATAAACGTTGCCGATGTTGAAGTGGATGTCTTGTGCTGCACGTATGCAAAATGCGATGCGATGATGACACTTTTCAACTGAAGTTCTCGATGTTCGATGATGCAGCAAACAAAATAAGCAAAGCAGCGAGAGACTTTGCGGAAAACAAGCTTCGAGGTTTAAGCGTCGCAGTGGGTTTTATTAGTTGCCAGGAAGAATGAATTCCGAAACGAGGGGCGTCAGGTACTGTAGTGAGTGATTGTTAAAAGTCGAGGAAGCAGGATGTCACAAAGCTGAGCAAATCGGAGGTGGTTGGGAAAGCTGGATTGTGGCTGTGTCGACCAAGGGAAGTCGGATACGACGCAGCTTGCGCAGCATTTCGCACGTTACGTCATCCACCACCGCAAGAAACAGGGGAAGTCTTGCGATGTGGTCTGTGCGGGTTGGAGCTCTTATCGGTTGGGTACCTTGATGGCAGGGTAAGTGATAAGATAAGGATAAGGATAATGATAAGACACGAGGAGAGCTGGATGTGATGGGGAGCTCACTTTCATCTAGGGTCTGAAAGCATGATGGAACAACGACAGGCAGAGTGCGAGTGCAGCAAACACTTTCGTCGAGTTGAATGACTTTGGCCATGTGTGCTGAAGCATCGTCAAAGCCTTCTCAGGACTCGGGTAACGATAGGTAAGGCCAATCCCTCCCCTTCGTCCCTGACCTCACTCTTCCAACACCTCCCCCAAAACCCTCACCAACTCCCCCGTCCTCGTCAGCGTCGGCACATGCCCCGTCTCCATCCTCACCGTCTTCACATCCACGCCCACCTCCTCCCTCGCCCTCTCGACCATCCACTCCTGCAACTCATACGGCACCGAAATGTCCTTGGCCGTCATCACATACACCACCTTCGGCCCGCCCTCCTCTTTCCCATCCATCCAAGCCGCATGCTCCGTCTTCTGACTCACCACCTTGGTCGCAATCGGCGTGATGGTGCCCACATACTCTTCAATTTCTTGGTCTGTCGCCTCCCCCTTGTCGCCCGCCTCGGTGCCGATCCACATTTCTACAGGGTGTAAGGCAACGACACGCCCGTCGGGGAGAAAGTTAAAGTCCGCTGGGTTGAGGGATACGTTTGGTTTGGAGTCGCCGTAGGGAGCGCTCATGAGAGAGTTGGGGAAGAGCATGGCGGCTGCGAGGTGGATGAGGTGGGTGATGCCACCGCCGCTTTCCTCTTCACGGTACAGGCCGTGGAGCGCGTTGGAGCCGACTTGTCCGCCGTAGGAGTGCATGAGGATGGCGAGGCGGCGGCCTTCGGAGATCATTTGGGAGACGGAGGAGCGGACGAAGGCAGAGTCGGTGTAGAAGTCGGCGGTGGGGGAGGGGTCGTTGGTGATGCTGGGGAGCGGAAGAACGGTTACCCGGATGGAGGGGAAGGCTGCTGAGAGGGCGGTGGTGAATTTCCGGTAGGAGGCCGGGGTGTGCCAGGCGCCGGGGATGATGACCATGTCGGTTGGGGAGGACATGATGGGTAGGGCAGATGGTGGATGTGGTTGTTAGGGTAAATGGCCGAGCACCTCTTGTTGGGTTGCTCGGTGAACTGGGGCGAGGTCTAGGATGGAGAACTGGACAGAAGGAGAGAAGGAGCGGAAGGACTCGAGACAAACATGTTTTGAGACGAACTCCTGGGTTTTATCATCGGGGTCCTCCTGCCAAGACAGGGGCCCGTCTCTCAGCTTTCGGACATGGTGATACTACATCACTCCTCACTAACAGGTAATTCGAGCCGCTCGAGTTACAGCCGAACCAGAACCCGTGGGTATCGTCACAGGTAGATGGATTGCAGATCCATCAGGCGGATCTCGTGATATCCTTGAGAGGAAAGGGTCAAAGTGGGAATGTTTGCTTGACTGGCTGCGGTTCCACTTGACAAAGTATGTGATCACATGGTGGCTCCTGCCGCAAATTCTGACTCATGACGGAAATCCTCTTTTGGGGAAGGCACACCTTATGCAGGTGTTTTGAGCTTGCTCTTAGCTACATTTGCAGCATCTTGCGATTGATTCATATGATCCACAAGCATTTCCGCTACGACTGAAAAAAATGCGTTACCATCAAGTGATTTCCCTTGAATTGGCGCCCATCGCCCACGTCCATCCACTGATGATGAGTAACGACAAAACCGACGTGGGAACTACCTTTGTCTGGTGGCTTTTTACGAGATTGTTGTACACAAACGTTGGTCCGGAAATGACTCAAAAGCAACGCTCTCCGGCCCTGCTATTTGTCTTCCAGTCCTTTCGTTATGTCCTAGGGGGTACTTCATGCCTATGATGATCTTCGATCATCCAATCTTTCATATCACCATCCTACTGGTTCCATCGAGGGCTGGTCGAGAACACCGTGACCCTTTCTATTCTCCCTCCTATCGCTCCTCCTCAGATTGCTCATCTCCTTTATCCCATTTCGGATTGGCATAGCCACACACATACTCAGCGATCATTTCTTGAGCATCTGCTAGGACGCGGTCAAAATAGCTTGTATCACCTCCCTCTGCAACCGTGTCCAGAAGGTCCAACCAAAAACTCTCCTCATACCAGACGAACCTTCTCCTCCGTACCGGGGGCTTTGGAACATTGGGTTCCACGATAGGGGCGTGAAGCTGAACACCCAGGCTTTGAAGCCGGACCCTATTCGCCTCTGACTGGTCGATCTGGCGCAGATCTTCGAAGACCTCGTCGAGACGGATAACCCAGTCGCCCTGGAGGAAAAGCCAGAAATCGCCCGCGAATTCGAAGCTCACGTCGTGCCATTGCTCCATCAGAGTTTCGAGGATATCAACAAGCTCGCTGTCCTCCTCGCGGATTTCGTCTGCATCGCCGTCGTTATGGTAGCCAGCCACCTTGCAACATGTGTGTCGGATACCGAGGATCATAAATGTGAAGAGGCGTAGAGCCTCGCGGAACTGCCCCTCGTACTGACACGGAAAGCCGTTGTCTTCGTATAACATTGTCGAAATATCCAAAAACTCAAGTCACATAGTCCTCAGGCTGAGAAAATGTGTACCCTGGGGAGTCAAAGGGTTGAGGAACCAGGTTCCTCAAAAAGATGAGGAATGGCGTGCAGCCATTTGCAGAGCATGCACATAGACAACTGTCCGTTGTTGGTTCACTGCATAACTGACGAGCCATCTCATGCGCGGCTTGACTCAGCCCATTTAGGTCAAAATCAATAAAATCGTCATCCCAGTCCCAAATTGGCCTAATGCAATGGATAGCTTCGTGAGCTGCCAGTGTGGGAAGACTGTGACCTTCAGTGCCGTGGAGAGGTTGGAAAGGGTCCGCGCCATGATCTAACAGCCATAGGACGTAGTCTTGTTTGTAGTGCCTGCGTGCAAGGGGTGGGAAGTCTGTAACAGCGTGATAGTTCATCTGTGACAAGGGCTGTGTACAGGGCTTGGAACAGTAGTTCAATTCAGCTAATAAACTACTTTGGTCTCGAAGACCTTGTTGATCCTCTCAACCTCCAAGGGAAGGCTGGGCTTCAAGGCCTTCTTATGCCAAAGGGAAACGGTACGTACTWGAGGTACGTATCAAGCCTTGTCGCCTGAGGCTTCAAGGCATCTATCTAGCAGCCAGCATACATGTGGATCTTCTGAATGCCTTCATCCATTCTCCATCTTCCTTCTGGCGCTGTCCTTCATCTGGGCGCCCTGCTTCTTGCTTGGTTGGTGAATGCCTTCATCCATTCTCCATCTTCCTTCTGGCGCTGTCCTTCATCTGGGCGCCCTGCTTCTTGCTTGGTTGGCTGGGGTTGCTTCTGGAATGACTGGGGATTGTCTCATGGTGTTTCATCAGCGTCAGTGGCCGCGGGTCCGGCCGTGGGTCCGGCCGTGGGTCCGGCCGAGGGTCCGACCGGGGTGAGTGTTGCGGCCGGAGGCCACCGGGCATCTCGAGGCTAATGCCAGGCGTTGAGGCTCTGCTGAGCCTTGCGACCCTGACCCTGGACTGTAGGCGATGTCCGTGTGACATTGAACGTGACATGATCACATTGCATGTCGAGAATAACTCTATCTCAATGCCCGTGTGATACCTCTGGCAATACTCACAGTGAAAACCTGCCCGCACCCTACGCTTTCTTATACGTACCCTGTCTCCTACAGACCCCCGGAACCTTCCACCCAATTCGGGCTACACCTTTCAGATAGAGGTATACAGGAGAGCGTTGGGACTATATTATTGTATCTTGAGGCATCTTGATGCTGAATCTTCTTTAGAGAGCCTTTAAATATAGGTAGTCTTTAAGAGCGAATGGCAAAGGACGGTACTCTGAATAGAATTAGGAAAGAACTCGCTAATGAGAGGATAGGAAGAAGTTTTGTCAAGCAGAAAACTTCTATGGTCTGTGGGATATACGCTATCGACTTTAGGAAATGACGTTTTGGACAATGACATAGGCGTGGTGTTAAAGAATTCAGTTCTGAAAGATTGCGAAATTTGTAGGGTGCGGGCAGGTTTTTCCCTACCCATATGATCGCGGGAAATTCGGTTTGGAAATTTGACAAAACATATGATAGATTGAGCAAACCCGGCATTACAGACTGCTCACTGGGTAGATCACCCAAGTCCCGAGACACTCAAGCTGCGTCGAACGCTATTGTTGTTGGTCGAAGTTCACAACTTCACCACATCTCGGGGACTAGTCCGAACCTCATGCCTACGTCATCGTACACTGCATCTCTGGTTAACCACACATCATATCAGCGATGAAAGCCCTTCATCTGGACACAAGGCGTCTGTTGAACTGTTTCGAACACACGACTCTGAGTAGAGCCTCTATCAAATGTCTCCAACTTATCACAAGACACGATCTGTGTCTACTACAGCCTCTTAGACGTAACATCCTACTTCCTCCCTGAGTCCCTGACCCCATCGTGACACTTCCTCATATGTTTCTGCAAGTTGTCCAAACGATTGTTGTACTCTTTTCCACACCCCGGAAATTGACAAGGGTACATCGTTACATTGGCGAAATGTGTCTTCATGTGCCGGTGTAGATCGCTTTTGTTCGTGAAAGCCCGTCCGCAACCTGTGGTTGTGCATTGATGTGGCTTCTTCTCGTGGTACCTTTGATGTCGTCTGTCTGACCGTCAGCAGGATGTAGGTAGAATCTGGAGTGGACGGAGAGATCGTGTTAGTGTACAAATGGAAATAGCACGTACTTGAGGTCTCCAAGGGTAACCCAGGTGTGTTTGGATTTGCAGCCTGGCTGATCGCACTTATATCGACCCGCCTTGGAGCTCGCTGAGCCCGTCGGCGAGACTTCGAAGATTGTCGGTGAGGTCGTCGAGCTTGTGGGCAAGCTTGCTGTCGAGGCCCAAGTGCTTGACGGTGAGGTTATATTAGGAGTTCCCGCTGAAGTTGGGTATGAGGTGACAGCAATAGAACTGGGAGTGGAGCCAAACCAGGTGTTTGGCGAAGCCACGAATGGAGGGTAAGAAGGCGACTGAAGCGTAACTGCCGGGTCAAAAGGGAGTGGGGGTGAAGACAGGTAAGTGTATGCATAGTTTGGCTGATCCAGTAATGCCTGGAGAAAGGTCAATTCTTCATCGGTAAGAACGTCATCATCGAAGATCTCATTCGACAGGAGTCCGCCCGGGAGTGTTTGAGTCGTGGGTGATTCGTCTGTGAACAAGCCGCTTGTGTCTGGCTGGAATTGTCCGTGATGTTGGAAGACATCCGCAGTCGACGCGTAACCATCCGACGCCAGTAAGTCCGGTAGAGGTACCGGTTGTTGGTAAGTGTTGGAAAGTGGTATATCTTCCCCAGGTAAGAGCCCCAATCCAGAATTCCCAATGCTGGACGCTCCTCCTTCCCACCACTCTCCCTCTTCATCTCCGCCTCTCAACATCAAAGCCAATTCGCCCACCAAGCCGCCATCCCACCCCCTGACGAGCTCGAACGAAGGTGCAAAACCAACACTGCACCTGCGGTCGCGCTTGTCAGGGTATGGGATGGGGGCTTGGTAGGCGAATCCGCCATGACGATCCACATCAAAGCTACGGCTCACTCTATTCCTTGGATTTAGTTGCATTCCCGCGGTTAGTTGCGGGGGAAGGCACGTCCAGTGGAGGTGCGAGGGGCTGCAAGGTGGATGAACATTTTGTTTGATACTGGGGGGTTGTGGGATATAGGTATAAGGGGGTGGGTAGGTATCTGGAGCAGGAACAAAGGTATGTTGTTGTTGGAAGTTGTCGTAGTTCTGGAAGATGGTGCGCGGGCTGACGGGGTTGGAACGCCCCCGCCGGCGCCGGTGCGCTGAGGTTAGGGCGACTCTTTTTGGGTCGACGGCTCTGGTGAAATGAGGATGGTGATGTTAGCTGATGTCGGTGAACATGGCGATGGGTGGTTGGGATGGAGGCATGGGAGTCGGGGATCTTACACTGGTTGCTGGCCCGCTGGGGAGCAAATACTCCACGAACTGTGCCACGGCCTGGTGATTGAGTAGGCCGGAACCCTTGTGTAGTATGATGGACGGCGTTCTGTGCAATGGTGATGATGAGGCCTACCCTACTTTATGTAGAGGTAGCCTTTCGATTGTCGAGGGTGTGCCTGTCCTGGGCTGCTGTGAAGGGGTTGGGCAGTTGAATGCCCTACCATTGACTGGAAACATGTGCATGCATGATGCAGCATTGCAGGCGGCAGCTGAGTACTGCCTCCAAATCTTTCAACTGTCATTGGACGTAAAACGTAAACATTTCCAGGCTTGGTGAACAGGTGTGGGTAAAACACGGATGACCGTGATGAAATATCTGAAGGTGACAGGTCCCAAAGGAACAAGTGATAAGGCGGTTAACGCGTGGACGAAACCACCATGTTTAATTGGTCCCCAAAAGCTATGGTTCTGGAGGAGAAAAGATTGCAAGTCAGAAACCATCATTCATACCCCATCCAAGTCGTCACCCACCGCAACAGGTCGCCCTGCTCGCCTGCTTGCAGTTGGACAGCCCTGCAATTTCTGGCGATCAACCAAACAGTCAAACATGGCCAATGCAAAGTACTCGGTGAAAAAGTGAATATTGACACGCTATGGCAGGCTCTCGTTTGCCAAATCCTCAGCAAAGGGACTTTGTCCCTTTTACTGCGCAAAGAAGAATGTATCTAACCCTGATTACAAACACTATCGCTTTGACTGGCAATCTGGCCTATTTCGCAGGTGGAAAAGCGAACCCAAACCAATACCGACTGTCCTCAGGGCTGTCCTGATCCAAGACGTGCTTGTCACAAAACTACTGCTTCCACCCCTTTGGCTTTGTCCCATGTTTTGTTCCTGTCTCCGCAATCCTTTCTGTCGTCACTCGCTGTCCTGATAGTTGTCCGGATAGCTGTCCAAATAGTAAGGATGAAGGATTAGACGAACATCATCCTCAACGTAAGCCTCGTTAAAGAAATACGAATCGCCGACCGGATCGTTGACTGAACCACTACCCGCATCATCGTTGTCCGAATCGTTGTCTGAACCCAAACCCAGGAGCCTTTCTCTGTCAAGTCCACCGTTGCTAAATACCTCGCCCGCTCTTCTCATACCGTATCGGGGACCACAAAGACCCCCGTACAGGTGATCCTGATAGGCTCCAAGCATGGATTCTATAAGCAGGAGGCCTACCCCCCTAGCTATAGGGTAGTTTGATCCAAGAAGTTGAACCTCTCGCGCGCACTGGACACTTGTGTTGTACAACAACCCGAACAAGTAAGGTTTTAACTCGGGTACAGGATGGCCGAAGCCATCAAAATGCACATCATTTGAGAGAGGATCCATTACGCGGAACAGCTGCCAATTTCTCTCGTCAAATTGATAGGGAGGTGACGGGAGCGGCAAGCACTGAACTGCATTGTCGTTCCTCAGAAGCCACTCAAGAGGATTGAGACGGTCGGGCATTGGCATGTCGTGTCCCCCCCCCCCAAAAAAAAAGGCTGGATCTCCTCAAAGCGGTATGCTGGTAAGTGGTATTCGCTTCTATGTGTGATAAGGTGGAGGCTCATTAAGGGCGCGCCATCGGGCCGTTGCCAGTCGCAGTTATCGATGGTGAGTGTTATGCTCACGTTTGGGCGTAATTATTCATGTAAGAGATCAAAAACGAAGCTTGAGGTTGGGTGTATGTCGCCTTGCAAGTACCCGTGTGTGATCAAATGGCCGTCCGGGAAAAGCGTGATATTGAAGTGCATATGACGGATCGAAGAGGAATCTAGAATCTGAGGGTCATTTTCGCTGAGATCTTCCCATAGGAAATGGTCGAAGGAAGGAGCTACAACCCCAGTGAAAGAGCCTTCGCCATCAAAGATAGGGTGAAAGGTCCACGAATGCTCCTACGCACCATTGGGATTTGGGGGGTCTGTCAAATACGCATCCATGTCTGTCAAGACAAACAAGCGCTGGCTCAGGACGTTGGTGTGGACATTGAACCAGACGTAGGCAGTGGTATAGCCGATGCCCGGAGGATGAGCCTTGGGGCAAAGAAGAAGCTTCTTGTAGCCATCATCATGTCTTCCCAGATAATTTCGGGACCGCGAGCATGCGTGCATGAGGCTGGGTGCCGGGGGAAGACGCCATTTTGTTGGGATACATTGTGGGGGAACGGCGTCAGACACCGCAACCAGGTCGACACGAACAAGTCTGGGCTTCATCGAGGCCAACCAGACCATGTCTTGAAGTTCACCGGGCAGTTTGGGGAATTGTTCAAAGCTGCCTCGATCCATGTCGGGTGGAGGTACCGAAGAAGTTGACATGGGGCAAGTAGTCGGGATATTGAGCGAAGATGTTGGGCGCGAAAAGAAATGGGGGTCAACTTTGGCTTGTTAGCTTGATACTCGACTCAACAGTAGATGATGTACATACCTTTTCTGTGCTTTTCGTATATGTGATGATGTGATGATGTGATGTCCGAGTAGCAAGGTATTCCACGTATGACAGCGTACAAGAACGTCGTGATCGATTGTTTTTGAAAAGCGAAACCAACCCGACGCGATCAAGCATTTAAAAAGCGGGAGGATGACCGGAGAACCTGGCGGGGAAAGCGCCTTTCTGATGGCTTCAACTTCATCCTGACTGACCACTGACCAGGACAATGTGAGAGGCAGAGGGGTGACAGGAACAATGGGGACTAGGTAATCACAGTTCGCGGCAGAGAAGAAGGGGAGGTCTGCATTGATTTCTGGTTGTCATTTTCCAGGTAAGGAAGGACCGACGATGTTGACGTTGAGATGGATCAGTTGTCTAGATGGAAAGTCTGGAATTGTCGATGTGTGGTTGACAGTGGACACAGGCAGCGCTAGACGCTGGCCCTGCAGTGGACTTGCCCGCTGGTGGCTGCCGCTTGCAGTGCACTTGCGATTAGGTAAGCATGCCGCTGTAGCACGTGAATGCGCGCCTGTACGAAATTTCTTGCTATGGTGCCTGCAGCCGCTGATGCTTCGAGTTGGAAACAACAACACGCAGAGCGGACTAGACAACAACAAACGGGGACCTTAACATTCCAGAAGTCCAGGTGAGAGATACCCAGGTTGCGAGGACAAATAGGAAAAGGTACAGGATTGCTGACAGCGCATACAGTTCGTTCAAATAAGACCTGAAAATGATGTTCCACAACTGCTCGGCCATGCCCTGGTTGCCAGACCATCGTCGTCGAACCACCTGACCTCGAAGCCAACCATGGTCAAGCCTCGACTTCCTCTCCATCACCGACGATTCCTTTTCGAGAAGCGGAAACACGTCCGCGTCCTGAAACGTCGAAACGTCTGCCCTTCCTGGTCAAGGTCACATTGAGCCTAAAGGCTAAACTCCCGTTCCTCGTGCTCGGATCTCGCCTGCCGCATTCGCCTTCTTCTTCGCCCTCGATCCCTTCCCCGCAAGAAAGTGTCCAACACCTCAGCTCCATGCTCCGAGCTAGGTAGCTAAGTGCTACCGGATACAGGTTGGCCGCAAATCGAGGTGCCTACGATCCCCGGATCTGGGGAAATGGGCCACCGACGCGTGGTCACGCACCTCCCAATTTATCCAATGCCGGTTCAAAAGGCCAATGCACCCCAAGCATCCCCAGATTGACAGGACCCCCAGCAATGCCAACCTGCATGAACTATGAACAGGGCTAGCTCAACCGAGAACAAGACACCCGATCAAGCGAAGGAAACATTCCAGAAACCGGGATTCGACGGAGGCTCTTCGAACAATTCTGCCCCTTGATACTTGCCCCCCCCCCCAGCTTTACCCGGTTGACCGTTCAAGACACCCGACAACAGAATCACAAAGGACCTTCGAGTGTTACTATTTTCATGCAATGGCCACCGCCCCAATACGTCCAAACCTTGGCCTTGGGGTGTCAGTAGCTGGATCTGGGTAGTCATGGTGCCCTTGGCCTTGTTGCGGAGGAGCGGAATGCAACTGGTGTTTGGTCAGTGAGCGGCGACATGGTCTCCGCAACAACGGTGACATCGCCAACATCTTCCATGTTTGATAATGTCTGGCTACCGAGTATAACTATGCGCCATCCGCCCTCCTTCCAGACAGGCAGATCGACAAGTCCAGGCATAGATCTACTGCAACTTCATCAAACAATACCAAATATCAAGATGTGGCCCTCTCCCAAAGCTGCCTACCTCCTCCTCTTGGCCCGCTCGGCTCTTGTCGGCGCGTCCCCTATCGAGCTTGAGGAGCGTCAGTCATGCCCTTCCATCCACGTCTTCGGTGCTCGTGAGACCACGGTCTCTCCGGGTTTTGGTACCGCCGGTGTCGTTGTCAACCTCATCCTCCAGGCCTATCCCGGCGCCACCTCCGAGGCCATCGTCTACCCAGCTTGCGGTGGTCAGTCCTCTTGCGGCGGCGTCCAGTACGGTGATTCGGCCAAACAGGGCACCAACGCCGTCGCCACGGCTGTCAACAACCTCAACGCTCGCTGCCCCAACACTCAGATCGTTCTTGTTGGATATTCCCAGGTGCGTTTGCGTCATGCCTTCTACCATATGTGTTTTGTCAAGAAAGACCCTAACCTATGCGGTCAACAGGGTGGCCAAATCATGGATAATGCTGTTTGTGGAGGACCGGATACCGGTTCCGGTATCACCACCAGCACCCCCGGCATCAACGCCAGCGCCCTTAACCAGGTCAAGGCCGTCATCATGATGGGCAACCCCCGTTACCGCGCCGGCCTGTCCTACAACGTTGGAACTTGCACTGCTTATGGCGTATGTCCTTCCTCTCCCTCCTATTTCCGTCATCGCTGCGTCCAACAACCCATTATTAACCCTTTTCCCCTCACAGTTTGATCCCCGCCCTGCCGGCTACACCTGCGCCTCGGCCTCCAAGCTCCAGAACTACTGCGACTCGCCCGACCCGTACTGCTGCACGGGCAGCGACCAAGCCACCCACCAGGGCTACGGCACCAAGTACGGCCAGCAGGCCCTCGCTTTCGTCAAGTCCAAGCTCAGCAGCAGCGGTGGCGGCGGTGGAAGTACTCCTACCAACCCTACCAACCCTTCTACCCCTACCACCCCCAGCACAGGGAACTGCGCGGCTAAGTGGGGACAGTGCGGTGGGCAGGGCTGGACCGGCGCGACTTGCTGCCAGTCGGGATCGACTTGCCAGGCTGCTAACCAGTGGTACTCGCAGTGCCTTTAAGTTAGGGAGTGCTGGGTACGTGGGTGAATGGATAGGTGGTGGTGATAATGACATGAGGCCTGAAGGCTGTCTGACTTTGGGGCAGTCTGAATGGTTCCATGGGTCGACAACTTCTTTGTACATGAATATCTTTATGCTGATGCTAAATGAACATACTATGACGGCCACTGTATCAATGGGCCATGACGATTCGTCTTCCCACTTTTCCCACCTCCGACATCCAATCACTGCATGATCCATTGCCTGTCCCTTGGTCTCAACCTCCCCATGGTATAGAAATCCCATGCCTGAATAGGTATTGGAAGGGACAGTGAAGGGTATGCATCGTTGCAGTAGTTGGTCATGTGTAATACTATCATTCGTATTCCACCCTTGGTGAAGGATACTGAAGGATTTGGAGCTCCCTCTAGAGCCACCAGGTGTGTCACTCGCGCCAGGTTTGTCAAGACCTGGGATGAAGGCTACCGAGTCAGACCTGAAGAGAAGGAGTACGATTACAATGGAACTTGTCGGTGAATTGACTCACGCTTCCCTTTACGCCGCTCGGGTTTGCAAAGGTTTGGTCAGTGAAGAGTACTGCACCAGGTTACTCATGGAAAATTAGATTTATTTTGCATCTGATTAGCATTTAAGAACTCCTCGACCTCAACCGCAAACTGGACCTTCTCCTCTACCACCATCCTCAAACTCCAACAACGAATACCAAAGACAGCCCAAGATCCCAAATCGCAACCACATCTCGACACACCAGATCAACCCACGTGACAGACTTTACGACAAACAAAATGTCCACCCACACCACCACCCTCCTCGACAGGAAGGTGCTACTAGCCCTCGTCCCCCTCGCCTCCCTCGCAGCTTCCTACCCGCACGAGGGTAACCCCAACGCCCACGGGCCAGTGAATTTCTCCGAGATTGCTCAAAGCATCGCGGCAGCAACGATCCATGTCTCCACCCAACTATCATCGCCTGTCGGTAGCAGCCACTCAACACACCTGACCCCTTCGCTCCTTCACGGAATTCTCCCAAACATCACTACCTCAACCAGCACATCCATATCCACATCCATATCCACATCCATATCCACATCCACATCCACATCCACAGATACAGACCCCCTCGTCATCATCCCCGTCACCGGCACCGTAACCGACCTCGTCAACTACGACACTTACACCATCCCCGCCTCCCTACCACCCCTTCCTGCGCCCAGCGCCAGCACCACCATCACTACATCGGGGGCAGAACAGGAGACAAGGACGCAGACGGTTTGGGCAACTGTTTTTAAACAGACTCAGGTGGTAACTGTCGTTAAGACACTTACGCCTGAGCATACCTCGTCGATGACGTCGAGTCAGTCATGGCCTAAGGGGGAGTGTACGGGGAAAGGAGACGTGGCAGTTAATGGGAAGTGTGTGCCTAAGACGATGGTTACTAGTACTACTACGAGGGGCGGAACAAAGTCTACTACTTCGTCTTCGGGTTCAGCCTCCAGCAGTGTTAGCTTTACGATCACTTCACCTACTTCAACTAGCACATCCACCAGCACCAGCACCACATCCACCTCAACAGATACAGACCCCCTCGTCATCATCCCCGTCACCGGCACCGTAGCGGATCTAATCAACTACGACACTTACACCATCCCAACCTCCCTGCCTCCTATTCCTCCTCCTCCCAGGGCTAGCGCTAGCAGCAGCAGGTCCGCAACCAAGTCCGCAACCAAGTCCTCGTCCCCGACCTCGGATGATGACCCGCTAGAAATCATCCCCGTCACTGGTACAGTTATGGATCTAGTTGACTACGACACTGTCACGCTGCCGAGTGCGACTGCTACTACGGTGGTGGTCATCCCCGTTAGCAGCAGTAGTAGTAGTACAAAGAGCCAGAACATGGGGCAGATGCTGGGACACATCCAGGGGATGGGACAGAGCAGCCGTGTTGTGGTGCATCCTACTGTGAGCGTGGGGGATAGGTTGACAGTTGTGAGTGGGAGTGACAGGAGTACTACTATTACGAGGGCTTCTCCGACGGCGAGTGCTGGTGAGGGTGGTAAGGGGGAATACTGCCAGGAGAAGGAGTAAGGAACAATGCCATAATGGAGAGAAAGTGAGAGAGAAGGAAGCTGAGATAACCGGAGTTGAGGATCTCTAGGGTGACAATGATGACGGAAGGGGAGGGATTAAGGCAAGGTTGCAGAGAGAGGAAGAAGATGAAGCATCGTGTATGTAGCATAAAGATGCTGGATAGTTGGGATTTAGATGTTTAACACGCCCAGCCAATTTGACCTCAACTCAAGCTGAATGATCTGTGTGAATATGTCGCGTTTGATTTGGTTGTACTTTGTCTCGTAAAATCGAAATTCAAGAGCGCATTACATCATGACTTATGTTGTTCTTCACTTCCAAGTGGCTCAACACAGGCAACAAGGCTTTGTTGTATACATCAAGGCTGGTTGCTATTCAAGAACTGTCGTCGATAACAAGCGTGGGTATTATGAATAGAGGGCCTACCAGGCTTCCTCCCATTCCTGCGAGGTGGAAATGGTGTTCCGTGTGGGCGGTTGTAGAGCTGTCCTCCAAGGACATGCGGTATACCATATCCGTATTATCGTCATCAATGTTGAAGATGATCGGATCGCTGTTGCAAGTGGCCGCATTGCCGTCCACACAATCCCAGCATGTATCAATATCGTGGGGCGCATCAACATGCTGGACGTGAATACAATCATTCTTGCCATGCCTGTTGTTATGTTCTGTGAACCAAGGCTTGTAGCTTAGCAGCTCTCTGACGTCTTCGCTCAGGTCTTGGTCCTCGGTGCCACTTTTCTCCCATGGTCCAACGGAATCATGATCGTGCGGCTTGAATGATGCTTCCACAAGGTCACTAATGTGCCTTGGGCTAGAGAACGACGATGCATTGGAATCCTTTACCGTGTGAGACTTTCGTTGAACCATCTTCAGCACCCGACGACGGATACTGATTGCATATGACACCCCAGCGTGCTTGTCTAATTTGGTCGAAACCAGAACTTGTATTTCTGTATCCGGTGTCGCCCCAGGTGCTCTTGTTGGAAACGGTCCACTTAAATCCTCTCCAATGGAATCATAAAGGTCCTGGTTGTCTTCAGGACTAGACCATATGCCGCAGATTAGACCGCGTGACTCCCACTTCAGGATCATGAGATAATGGGTATCTCGCTTTGACTCTGACCTGTGGTGTAGTTTTTTAATATCTGACCAAATCGTCATGTTGAATATGCATGCTTGGTACGGTTGAAGCGTGGCTGGTGGTCGGGCAGCGGGCGGTAAGATGACGGGTGGTAGAAAACGCCTCCTTCTGGTAAGGAGCCGGAATTTGCTGAGCTGATACCATTCATTTTGTTGTCGCAGAAAGCAAAAAGGTTTGGTAGAGGATGTGGGCCCAGAAGCGCCCGGAACAGTCTTCTCTTCAACAATGATAATATCGTGCGAGCCGCGGCTGGCCCATTGACCACCCATAGAGGCAATCACGCTTTGCAAATCAAGGGCTGGGAGTTGGATCTTTCTAAAAGCCATGGGAAAGTAGCCTGACGAACTGGCAGCCGAATTGTAAGATGTGTTGGAATCCGCATCTCGCAAAAGGAGGACCATTGGGGTAGCGTGTCCAACGTATGAGCAATTCAGCTCGATCAGATAAATTGGCTCTTGGACTCCAAATATTGCGAGATTTACAAACACCTCAGCCCGGAGGCTAAGACCGGCGTTTGTCATTTCGAAACGAAGCCGTGATCTGTCATGCGGATGTGTCTCGATTTCAAGTTCATGTTTGAAGTTTCTCGGTGAATACGCCAGAACAGCACCGTAGCTAAGTCTTTGAGCAATTCGTAAGTCGAGCCCTACGAGGAAGTGTTAGCTGGAGAGAACGAAATGCACAGAAGGAAGAAAAGGCCTGGGGTGGGTGAAAAGTTACCTGTTGAGGCTGCCGGGATATTGGAAACGCCGGATATTTCGTTCCAAGCAAGAACTGACTCGTCGTTGTACTTCCGAATAAGCTCGTGTTGGAGCCGCGTAAAGGCGTGTTCACCTTCCCCATAAATCAAGGGCATATACACTCCCAATAGACCCAGAAGGCTATACGAGTGATCCTCAATCCTGGTTGTCAGGCGGTTGGCGGCCCAAGACAGCTTTGTAGCTAAGCAGCACCGGTGAAAGTCCGTTAAGTGTTCTCGCCTGATACCCGTAGCCTCTTCGATTTCCGAAGCCCAGTCCTCTCTGGACCCGATTGGGTTCCATTCGGCATCGAGGAACTCGAGCACTGGCGGGGCTAAGAGTTCTTGGAGAGTCCACCCTCTCGTGAACCAGCGGCTTCGTTGGAAATCAATACCCCCTACAGTGTCATTTTCATCGCTAGGGAAGACGACATCGGCCAAGAAAGCATAACATACTCCAGCGGACTCATACCACCGAAACATGGAGTTGATGGCCTCGCTAAGTTCCGTGATGTCGCTTTTGTCAATGCAGCACGTGTCGATCCAGATGTAATCCCACCCATGATAAGCAGCATGGTAGCATGCATTGTGAATCTTCTGCCAGCCGGCTTTGGTCATGTCAAGATTCCTGCTGGTAGTGAAATCATGGAAGGTGGTCTCCTGGTCGCCCCAGGTGTGAGACAGTATCGCGTATGGAGGGACATCGTCCACGAAGACCTCCAAGCGACGGGAACGGGTATGAAGGAGCCGCATTCTGGCCTTCAGTTGCAGAGTCGATTCATATCGTGACTTGAGGCTGGTTGTGGTGATGTTAGAAAATCAATCGCTTCCCAGAGTCTTACCACAAGTCACGACACAATCTTCTTGGAGCTGAACCTCATGGCCTCGCGTCTTGCCCGCGTCAGTGGGCGGGGTTCCTAGTCTTGGCGCCAATAATGTGTCTTCTTTTCTGGTGGAGGTGGCTTTCCGTCCAAAGGCCAAAGAGCGTTTGGGCAGCAACGCCTCCACAGCATGGTGGATGTGGACTGGCGAGCTCTGGAGAAATATAGAGTAAGGGTCGACTTGATGAACAAGAGGCGAAGAGGGCGCTGAGGATTGCCGCGGTAGGTATCAATGCGGCAAATCATGTGGTTCAAACTGGTGTCTCGTTTCTATATTACACACCGAGGCTGCGAGGTTAATTCATATTGGCCAGTGATGGATCAGAAAACAAGAATAATAATCCACCATGATCAGAGGAATGAGGTGAATGATAAAAACGAGAACTTGGGCTTCCAGATGGGTGATTGCAACCATTCAGGGCGGGCATCGAGACAACCGCCCTGCATGACGTCATTCTGGCTGCTGTCTTGTCTCTTTCGATGCAGAAGCTGATGAAAGAGCAAACAGAGACTTGCCCAAGGCATTTCGTTTTCTTTGGGTGGTTGTTTCCGTATCAAAAGCCATTGAGCGAAAAGTAAAAAGGACAAGAACGAGCGTGGGATCTCTTCCTCGTTTTGTTCCATCTCGTCTTCAATGGCTCCCTCATTTCTTCGTGACCTGCCCCTCCCATCCCATCTGTTGGCGGAAATCATCCAAATTGAGCTTTGAAACGACGACCGAGCAACATGGTGGGAAGAAGACCCAGAATCGTCAAATTCGGCCACCGGCTGGCATGGAACCACGCCCTCTCGTCGGCCCGCTTCCATCCGCCAACGATATCGTGACGACGACGAAGAATCTGGACTTCTTCATCGCGACCCTCGCTCCACCGAGCCCACTACCACGCGGAGTACCCCCGCCGCCCCCACGCGGATCCCCTCCCCACACACACAAAGTCCAGATCCACGACGACCGTGCCAAGGTCACCTCCCTCAGTGGCTTCAAGGATGCTCGACACCTGGCCATCGCCGAACAGCGTCGCAATGACTTGAAGCATACGGTTCTTGATGGCATGAAGGGCTTCTCCTCCTGGGAGGAACAACATCGCAAGTCTGATGCCGAGCTCAAGGCAATCAGAGAACAAGAAGATCAGGAGATACTACGAGTCCCAAAACGAGACGCTCGATAGCTGGGTCAAGGTCGATGCCTTGGTCATGGCCGTTGCCGACGATGTCATCGACAGCATGAACCCCACCCCGATGCCGATAGAGACTGTATCGCCGAACGCCGTGTCCCCCTCGCCGACTCCAAGGGCGCCGTTGAAGCCTTTCTGCCCCCCGAGCACATCGAAAAGCGCCGCCGTGACGATCGAAACGCGAGATGGGCTATAAACACAAATGTCATTGCCAATGTCTTCCTGCTCGTTGGAAAGCTGGCCAGTCTGCGGTTTAGTCCATCGCTTTCGTTGGCTGCCAGCACCGCGGACTCTGCTTTGGACCTGTTTTGTACCCTGATCATTTACGGTACAAACCGCATTGTCTCGTGGCGTCTGCGCGCTCTACAGCTCAAGTACCCCGTCGGAAGACGACACCTTGAACCCATCGGTATTCTTGTCTTCAGTGTCATCATGGTTGTTTCCTTTATCCAGATCCTTCAAGAGTCGGTTACAAAGTTGCTACCCGGCGGCGGTAGAGATATTGCGCCTCTGCCTCCTATTGCTATTGGGGCCATGGCTGGCAATGCCGTCATCAAGGGGATTATCGGGCTCATATGCAGACCCATCAAGACGACGCAGGTACAAGCTCTGGTGCAGGACTGCAAGACAGATGTATACTTCAATACTGCCTCTCTCCTCTTTCCCCTGTCGTTGAAGGCTTCAAGTCATTGACGGCATACCATGCAGGCGATGGTGTTTGGGTTGAGCTGGACGTACTGTTGGACGAGAGCACCTCGCTGCCTTTGGCACATGATATTGCCGAGACGCTGCAGTATTGCTACGAGAGTCTTTAGGAGGTGGACAGAGCTTTTGTCACGGTGGACTATTCCACCTTGGGCCTCACGGGATATAACCAATGTCATTGATCGGTACGCTATGGCCTATGGGCTGGATCGCGGTATGTCGTCAAGAGCTCATTGCCGCAGATTACTTCCGCCGAACCGTGTTGGACGGTTGTGTCTGGGGGTTTCCTACATCAGGCAAGTAACCCAACTTTTATCGTTTCCATGATCCAGACTTACAGTGTGATAACGGCCGGTTGAGCCCAACATGGCAGGTTCTCAAGGTCAACATCGCTTTGGGGTGCGGGGCTTGGGCATATGGAAAAGGATAGTCACGGAAAGTTAACATTCCGATAACTCAACATCCAGCCTTCGGCAGGGTTATCTCGAACCTTTTCTCTCATCCACTTCTCGGTGGCAATGCCATCCAACCAACACTATAAACAGATTACATCTGGCATCCACGATAAAGAGATGCCGAGCGGGACGGGTCAAGCACCGTGGTGCAACTAATACCGGTGCAAGGCTTGGCTGGTAGCACTGGTGGTATCTGCCGGCCTTGGCTGCATGCAATATACGGACCTCTTCCACCTTCCTTATTCATCAAGAGCATCACGCAAACTTGTACCACTTTGTCGGAATGCCGTGGCACTGAAATTCTTCTCCAGTTACTGTCCAGTGATGGAGAATGTATGGGCCCACGAACTTATAAGGCAGAGGTTGCCAGGCGAGACAGGAGGAAACATGGAGTCCGTGACCACAATCCCGCCCCCCTTGCTCGGTACACGAGAGCCGAGCCGGTAGAGCCTCCATCTCTTGGCCAAATATCGCCATCCCCGCTTGAAGTCGGTAAGACCATGCAGTGAGACTGGGAAAACTTCCAAGGCAATCCGTCGTATCAAATATCGCACCTGCCGAATTGGGGTCATAACGACAGCGAGTGTCTGCATGTCGCAACTGTTGCCTCAAGCTCGACCTTCCCAGAAAAGGCTATGTGGCCGGCATATCTCACAAATAGTCCAGATTTCCCCGCTCTTGGTAAGCATTCTCAAGATCCAGACTGTTGACATCTTGCCAGTGCTACAGTAGGAAGAGAACGTCAGTGGACAAGGTTGCAGTGTCGGGATTTATAGGGCTTATGACGATCGACGGGACCCGTCGTCAAGGGTTGTAAGGTACACGGGTATAAGATCAGATCACCTGCCTTGCGTCAACTCAGAAATATCTCGACCCCCATCTCATCTTGTTGGACTCAACCACAGAGGCAAGCATCAACCCAACATGAGAACCTCCGTCTTCGCCCTCGTGGCGTTCCTAGCCATCCTGGCCTCAGCCAAGGAGAAGGCCGTCGACATGAGGCTCAAGGCCGAGCTCTACGACAGCGGAGCCAGACATGAGCACATCATGGCCCTCAAGCACGTAAGCTTCTCCCTTGCCCTCCCTTCCCATCCCTCTCCTCCTCCCTTACATAAACCCCCTTGAGCTTCCCCTCCATTCCTTACAGCCAGCCATTCACTCACTCACACCACCACCCCACAACAGCAAACCTGGGCAGAGCTCGACGCTGCCGGGGTCTACGACTCCACCCAATACAAGAAGTTCCCCTCCTCCAAGCTCGACTACGTCCCCTGCACCAAGGGCTACGCCTCCTACATCCCCGGCGACGCCAAGTACACCTTCCGGTGCAACAACCTCGACCTGTACGACTTCAAGACGCATGCCGAGCTCGGTTCTGGCTCCGGCCGCGGCGCCGGCTCCTGGGGCTGGACTTCGCCCAAGGGGCGCGAGTTCGTGGCTATCGCTCAGGAGGACGGCACGGCCTTTGCGGAGGTCACCAAGAAGGGAAAGCTGGTGTATTTGGGGAGATTGCCGCAGTATACCACTGCTCAACCTAGCTTGTGGAGGGAAATTAAGGGGTATAGGAGTTACATTTTGATTGGGAGTGAGGCGGTCAACCACGGCGTGCAGATTTTCGATCTGGCGAAGTTGCAGGATGTTGACCCTGCAAGTCCCAAGCTGTTCACCAACGAGAATGATTTGGACAGCTGGTGGAACGAGGGACTGCCGGTGGGGAGGTCGCATAATGTGGTGACGAACGAGGAGAAGAAGTACGGTGTGGCTGTTGGGTTTCAGCCGCGGACGGGACCGTTGAGGGCCGGGTTGGTGTTCTTTGACTTGACGGATCCGAAGAACCCCAAGACGCTGGGAGGCAGTGGTGAGGATGGGTATGTCCATGATGCGCAGTGCATTGTGTATCGTGGGCCGGATAGGAAGTATTATGGGAAGGATATTTGTTATGGATATGACGAGGATTCTTTGRCCATGTTTGTCTTCCCTTCCATTTCCCCTTTCCTTTTCCATCTGGCAAGCAGTGAGCTCACAACCTCCCAGCTTCGACGTAACCGACAAGCAAAACATCCGCATCATCTCCAACACCTCGTACGAAGGCGCCTCCTACACTCACCAAGGCTGGGTGCTCGACCCCAATTGGCAACAATACTTGATCCTCGACGACGAGTACGACGAGTACGACGCCGCCGGCCTAGGCGCCGACGGATACCCCATCACCTACATCTGGGACATTTCCTCGCTCGAGAAGCCCAAGCAAACGGGCTACTACAAGGGTCTGAGGAGGGGTATCGACCACAACCAGTTCATCAAGGACGGGTTCTCGTACCAGAGCAATTATGGCTTGGGTCTCAGCATCCTAGATTTGAGAAGCGTGCCGTTTGACCCCACGGGGAAGAGGATCAAGGAGGTGGCGTACTTTGATGTACACCCGGAGGATGACAATGCTCCCGGTGGCGGGAATGTTACTTTCACCGGTACATGGTCTCACTATCCCTTCTTTCCGAGCGGTTACATTGTAATCAACACGATGGACAGAGGCGCGTTCGTGGTGAAGAGAACGCCGGCTTCCTGGTGGCCATTCTAAGTTCTTGAGTATTGACAGACCCTGCAGGGGACTTGGTCCTATTTCTCGTGGTAAATGCAATAAGACAACGCATGATGCTGATGCTCGAGGGCATAGACTACCTTCACCATTTTTGTGGTTCCAACGGGTTTGCCTGATGACTTCATTCCCATGTCCCTTCCAGTGTCTTGCCTTCGTTTCCTTCCGCCCTCTACCTCCTCAACTCATCTCATGGTCTTCACTCCTGCTCCTCCTCCTTCTCCTCCTCGCCCCTCTTTACCTGTTCCTTCTCCCGGAATTCACCCCGCATTCCCCGCTCCTTCTCTAGGATCTTTGGCAGATGGGTTTGTACCGCCCTCGCCACCCGGGGAGGATCAGTCGGGACATGGGGGACGGGGTTCCAGCCGGGCGTGTTGTAGACGCAGCGACCGTCGATCAACCAGCTGGGACTGGCGCAGGAGACGGTGGTGGTGGTGGTGGACGTACTAGCAACTGGGGCGGTAGTAGTAGGGCTAAGAGGAGCCGAAGAGGTGGTTAGGGGCCCCGTAAGAGTGTAGGTTGTGTTAGGAGCATGAATCGCCGTCAACACCTTGGTAGTGGTGAGGTTAACGACCACGAGTGAGGTTACCAAGGCTGTGGAGTAGTAGGAGACTGAGTGTGTCTCCGAGTTGACCTGTCTCTTCACAGCTTGCGCGAGGGTGTCGGTGGGCCAGATGGGTACGACAGTAAGGCAGATTCCATCTTGTCCTGCCTCGACGATGCAGTGAGGGTTAGGGCCGGCAGGTTTGGATGTAGAAGCGGAAGCGGTGGCCGTGAAAGCCGAAGGAGGAGTAGCGTGGGGTAAGTTGGTGACGAAGGTGAGGATGGTGGTCAGCTCTGTGGCGGTCGGGATGATGATGGTTGAGAAGACGGTTTCGGTTGTGACATCAGCTCCTTGGTCGTTCCTCTCGGCTAGGTCGTTGTCAGCTGTAGGGGTAGGGAGACTGCTGTGGATGAGAGACGGAGATAAGTGGGTTGAGCTTGAGGTCGTGGATGTGCTGGACGAGAGGGTGTACGATGGCGCGCCCTGGCTTTGGGGGAGGGCAAGCGCGAGGGAGGTCAGGTGGGCTAGAGCGCTCAGAAGGAGCACCTTCCTGCCGAAGACGAAGACTGGGAAGGTAGTACGCATGTTGTTGTTGCCGGAGTGAAGATTACAATGGTTGATTGGCGATCAGTCTCTGGAGTCTACCTTGCAACTGGAGAGGTGATCGTGGCAGGGTTGAAAGGTGCACCTTTATACTCGAATTTGGAAGGTTCTGGCACTCGGCAGCGATGCGATGATTACGCGCGCTTCGATGAGGTACTCTCGGAACAGACCTTCAAGCTCCCCTTTGTCGACAAGTGTCGGATCATGGAAAGGTGACGACAGAGAATGTGGTTGACCCTGTGGTGCTAACAGGAGAAGGGGAAACTGAAACCAACGCAGCCTGAAATCGGATGACTTGGAAGAGAGGGGCCAGTGAATGGGCGAGCACGGACTTCAAACATCAAGTGAAGGGGACTTATCTTTTGGGCACCCCGTTATCATCTTGACTGTCATCCCATCTCCAACCAACGCTGCAGCAAAATGGACACTGACAAACGGATCGGAGCTCTGGGGACAAACTACGTGATCCGTGGCTTTTGAAACATCGATGGAACCTGGTATGAGGGCTTGCCAACGGCTCTATTACAGACGGGAGTCAAGCTGGTTTCTTTCCTGGTTGTCTTTTTCCAACCTCACAAGCGCAGAAGGAATGGCAAGAAGTGTATGGGGTGCTCCTGCCAATGTTTACGCCGAAACCGGAAAAGGGGTAAAGTGGAGACTTTGCTGGCTATGGACCCTAACCCGTGATGTTCCAAATGGGTCATGCTTTCCTGTCATCGAGGGTTCTTTCCAGTGTCCGGTCCTTACATGAGCACGGCCTGGAATTACAGAATCTCTGTAGTTTTCCCCTTCACTTCCGTTCTGACTCATAGTAAGGCAATCTAGGTATTTTGTCTGGTGTGGAGTTCAGTCACAATGAAGAGATTCAGACGGAAGAGATGCTACCTGGTCTGTCCCTTCACTACGCGGCTGAGTGGTCCTGGTCGTTGACGGCGTCACCAAATCCATTCACCAACTTCTTGGTAACCATGACTACTTATTATTGTCGTCAAACTTGCTGTGAATAAGACTCTGGCTCCTAATTCTTCCATGCATACCCAGTACAGTTAAATATCAGGGGTTCTTTCCGCCGTGCCATGAGTGTTGCCAGAACCAACCACGACTCTACCAAACACTGTCATCGCTCACCAACTTCCCGACAAAGATACCACAACCAACGAGGCAACATGGAGCGCCAAGTGCCCCCAACAGTCAAAGACAAGATCGAAGACATCGGCTACCGGTGGAGTGGGAGTCTCAAGTACGCGGCAGAGATGCTTTCAAATTTTCCCGACCTTCAAGCAAAAGCCAAGTACCAAGAAGAACGATTCAAGGATTGGGTCGTCATCTCGGGCGCTAATAGCTACGACCACGAGGAGTATCTCAACAACCTTGAGCATCGCGTTGAGTACCAGAGGATCAATGACCTACTCAAACGACTGTACTACTTGAGTAAAGATGGTAAGGGGACCGACCACATACGTAACAGCGAAACCGATGACCCTTAACTAACCAAAGAAATCTCTTTATAGTTAAAGCCAGAATTACGAAGCACACTATAGAGCCGCGGTGGAATCAAGACTACTATGTGGCTTTTGGCCCTGGGGGGACTAGAAGACAAGAGGTAGAGGAACCCATCCATAACCGAACGAACCCCTTTGGCAAGCGGATAGCTGACCTTGTTTTCTTCCAGCCTCGAATGAGTGATGCGGCTTTTACGGAGCTGGTTCTTTCCAAGTACAAGGACATTGAGAAGCTCATCGACGAATGTTATGCTTTCAAGCCGATCGTTTACTAGTTTCAACTAGGGGAAGCGCGCAAGGGCATCGACACGCCTCACGCACAGTGGGAAAGATGATGAGGAATGGGGGAAAACGATGGCAACAAAACCAAAACAAAAAGTCCAAAGATCAAAGATGGAAAAAGGAAAGGAAGCAGCACAAGGTCAGGATGGGGAAAACAGAAAAAAAAAGATGGATGCACCGCGGATCGAACGCGGGACCGTCTGTAGAGCAAGATTGAAATTTCAATGCAAAACAGAAATCATACCACTAGACCATGCACCCATGGAACTTGGTATAGTATGCCGTTAGCAGCCCCTAAGAAGGGCAAACCATGCAGTTTGGACTTGGCGGCACTGGCTTTCAGCTCGATTGCGCTTCATTCGTGATTTGATTGTCACTTTTTTTTATCGCCCTCTGACACAGCGACACCGATCTGCTTCGATTCCCATTTCCGATTTTCCACGGTCTCAAGTGATGACCTAGCTGACTGACTGTTTCAGATGCATTGGTACCTTGCACAGAGATGATCGGAAATGATGAATCTGTCGAATTGGGCTTTGGGCATCACCGCGACAATTCCCAAAAGTGCACTTCCGTTTTCCCCCCGCATTGCGCATCGCAAAGTGCACTTCTTGCACCCAACCCTCGACAACCAACGACTTTCGACATCCAACTGTCGGTCGGCATCCCGCATTCCTCGTTACGAAATCCGTTTCCGACGAAAACGAGGTGAAGAAGCTCCTCCCTTTCCGCTTAGGCAGCCACTAAATCATGACCAACAAACCGTTGTTGGCGGGTGACGAGTTACCCAATGCCAGCCAGATGCCCAACAACCTCCCTTGACCTCACGTTTGTAGGGCGACGCAAACATACAAGGTGTCTGACGGGTACTGTATCCCGGGCAAGCCAGATTGCCAGATGGACAGCTTTCTTTGGTTTGCTTTCGATGGCTCATAGACTCAGATTCACAAGTTCCCAAAAATAGGTTTGCGGCGCACAATGGACACAAAGCGGTCAGTCACAGTTCAGAGACTCACAGGGTGAATGGGCAAACGCAAGCAGCCGCAGCCGGAAGAGTCCTTCCATCGGCCCTGGGTGACGGTAGCTGCCCGGCCGGTGACAATCAGTCAGTTACTCCAATTTCCACCGACGTTCTACGATCACATCGGGGGCTAGTTAGGTGTGACGCGTTTTCTTTTCTACCACAGTACGAGCAGTGGAATTCTCGTGGAAGAGTCCCGGGCCACGCCGTGTAACGCGAACCTGGAAATCTAAGGATGCCCCCGTGGTGCGACGCCGTTGGAAGCCTTATCGTTATCGATAAGGAGCGAGCAGTGAGGGCTTATCGGTACGTACCGCAAGGTGGGTAAGGTACCTAGCCCCAGACGGTACCTGATTCCACGGACGGCACACCACCCAACACAAAAGTGAAGTTTCAAGTTTTGAGCAATCCGACAACTTGCAGATGCTCACCGTCATCAGGAATTCTGGCTTTCCGCTCCCTTGATCAGTTTCTTTCCAAAGTGCCATTGCATCCCCCATGCCTCCACCCAACGGGCAATTGCAAGCACGGCCCCTTGTTGGCCCCTTCTCCAATTCCCTCGAAACTGTCTGGCAGTTGCTGCTGTGCTCATTGTTCGGACAATGCCAATTCGAAGAACCAAAAAGCAATCACCGCAGAGGAGGCCTCCCAGATCCGGACTCGAAGCTGTCTTTCTTTCCTCCGCATTTCACCATGTCGATCTGGGGGAAGTCAGCGCAATCTCATTGGTCAAAGCTGGCACCCCTGCTCGAAACAGCTGAGCTTATTTTGACTCTTTGTTTCTCGTTGCGCTCAGTCACTCTGGGCGTCTTGGCTTGCTGGAATTGAAACGAGGAACAGAACAAAAGCAGGACCAACTTGCCGTCGGCATATGATTGCAAGGGGAGGGATTGGTTGACTTGACCAATGCCAACCCGAACTAAGGATGGCTTTTTACCAAAAGTCAGGACGAAAGCAGCTGATTTGAGTCCGAAGAACTTCTGACGGTGAAGCAATTTCCCCGCAGATCGTACGTAACCTCCGCACAGGCTTTATGACTGACAGGTACAGCTCTCCTTCCACCTCAACAAGCTGAAGCTTCAGCGTGCTCAGCCACCTGACGTTGATGCACTCATGCATTAAACTCGCAGTAGCCAAAGTTACCGCTGTTGTTGTTTCCTGTTCCTGGGGTCATCCGGAGAAATCCCAATTCCCAGCACCAACCGAAGTCAAACAAGTCGAATGCCAAGCTCATTCATTTGCATCTAGCCTGCCCTTTTTTCTCCCGCCTTAGAGTTTGACGGTTGTTATTGGGTTCTGGAAACATGCCAAGCTCCGAGCCATGACATGCAATTTGATATCACACTGCCCAAGCTCTCTTTCCCAACTTGGGAACTGGGTGGCCGGGCCTCACTTTTCAATGCACCTTCTATTCGACAAGACCCGTGGAAATTTGGGTAATAATGGAAACCGCCTTTTCTAACATGCATCAAGGGAGGGAAAGCACGAGGGCCCCAGGGATCCATGTGGCGTGTGCATCAGTTTGCGATGTGCAATGACTGAATGAATGAACCGCCTCATTTTGGGAAAACCTGCTCGTACCCTACGATTTCCTACATGTACCCTACAAATTTCGCAATCTTTTAAAATTCTTTACCACCACGACTATATTATCGTCCAAAACCTCATTTCCCGAAGTCGATAGCGCATATCCCACATACAAAAGAGGTTTTGTTTTGGACAAAAGGTCCTTATTCCTACCCTATTCTTAGTAAGTTCCTTCCCAATTATATCTATAGCGCAGAGCCCCCTTGGTTCATCCCATATAGTGGGTGGAGAGTGCCTACCGGTACTCCAACTTGTGGTGTGGTTTGTGCTTCCTCAAGTCAAACACGGCACCACGTCATTCCAAGGAAAGACGGACGTGGTACAACCGCGCGGGCAACCATCCGGTTCCGCACTGTTTTCGTCAACTCTCCCCTTTACTATTCTTCTCTTTTCTCACTTCCCTTTTGCCTTTCTTTCAACCCACACTCAGCTGAGGTATCGATTTATCGAGCATCAACTAGAAATTGAAGAAGACATCTACTCAACAGCCCTCATGGCGGACCATGAGCCGCAGGGCAATCAGGTATGTCCCCGTGTTTACCCCAAACGCGTCCCCTTTGCAGACCTTCTGACGCAATATCACCTTCGCGTCACATTGGGGGCTAACCATCGTTGCCTTTGCTACACAGCCCAAAGGCTTTCAGCTAAACGTTAAGGACGCTCTAACTCCGGATCCCGGCAAGGAAGGGCTGTTCAAGGTCGAGAATAACCCCTTCGCCTACACACCAGGCCACCTTACAAAGCTACTCAACCCCAAAAGCCTCGATGCTTTCTACGCCCTCGGCGGCCTGGAGGGACTGGAGAAAGGGCTGCACACAAATCGAGACTCCGGTCTCAGCGCCGACGAGAAGAACATCGATGGTACCGTCGCCTTCAAGGATGTCGCTCCCCAAGGGACCCCGCAGTACGGCCAGCATGGCGACAACGAGCCCTTTGCTTCAGGCAAGCACGATGCATCCATCCCCGAGCCGCTTCCTCTGGATCACAAGGCAGGAAGCAACTACGCCGACCGCCGACGCATCTTCAGAGAAAACCGATTACCCGAGAAGAAGAGCAAGACACTCCTACAGCTAGCATGGACCACGTACAACGACAAGGTGCTGATCCTGCTTACCATTGCTGCTGTCGTCTCCCTGGCGCTCGGTCTGTACCAGACATTCGGCGGCAAGCATGAACCAGGAGAAGCAAAGGTGGAATGGGTCGAGGGTGTGGCTATCATGGTGGCTATTATCATTGTGGTGCTAGTCGGCACGCTCAATGATTGGCAGATGGAAAGGCAATTCAACCAGCTCAACAAGAAACACAACGACCGCACCGTCAAGGTCATCCGCTCCGGAAAGTCAGTCGAGATTTCCGTCTTCGACGTGATGGTGGGAGACGTAATGCATTTGTTTGCAGGCGATCTTATTCCCGTTGACGGCATCTTCATTGGCGGCCATGGAGTCAAATGCGACGAATCCTCCGCCACGGGCGAATCCGACTTGCTCAAGAAGACGAGCGCCGACGAAGTGTTTGCTGCGCTGAAAGACATCGCCGATGGAAAGCCTCCCAGAGAGGACATCCACAAGCTCGACCCGTTTATCATTTCTGGCAGCAAAGTAAACGAGGGAACCGGTACCTTCCTCGTGACAGCCGTAGGCGTTTACTCGAGCTATGGTCAAATTTCCATGGCTATGCAAACCGAGCAGGAAGACACCCCGCTGCAGAAGAAGCTAAACACACTCGCCGACTGGATCGCCAAGTTTGGCGGTGGCGCAGCGCTTATCCTCTTTATCGTGCTGTTCATCAAGTTCTGTGTCCAATTGCCGCACAACCACGAATCGGCAGACCAAAAAGGACAGACCTTTCTGCGCCTCTTCATCACCTCCGTAACGGTCGTTGTTGTCGCTGTCCCAGAAGGTCTTCCCCTGGCTGTTACGCTGGCCCTCGCGTTTGCGACCACTCGAATGATGAAGGACAACAATCTTGTTCGCGTGCTCAAGGCTTGTGAGACCATGGGTAACGCGACAACGGTATGTTCCGACAAGACTGGAACCCTGACTCAGAACAAGATGACGGTGGTTGCTACTACTCTTGGCAAGAGTCTCAGCTTTGGTGGCACGGATAAGCCGCTGGAGGAACCCGACTCAGAGAAGGAGAAGGTCAACGGATCGGAGGCGCCAAATACTGTGCCCAACATGCCTGTGGCAGATTTCACCAGGGAGCTCAGCGAGACTACCAAGAAGATTCTCAACCAAGCTAATGCCGTCAACTCGACCGCGTTTGAGGGGGATGAGGACGGCGAGAAGACATTCATCGGGTCCAAGACGGAAGTCGCTTTGCTTACGTTCTGCCGTGACCATCTCGGGGCTGCACCGGTGGAGGTGGAGCGCAAGAATGCTGATATAGTCCAGGTCGTTCCTTTCGATTCCAAGTACAAGTTGATGGCTACCGTCGTTAGACTTCCCAACGGAAAGTTTCGCGCATACGTCAAAGGTGCTTCCGAAATTCTCCTCGAGCAATGCAACACGGTTATTGCCAACCCGAACGAGGATGAGATACGTACTGTCGAGCTTACCGATGCGGATCGCGAGATGTTCTTGCACACCATCTCCTCATATGCCGGCCAAACCCTTCGTACGATTGGTTCCTCTTACCGCGACTTCGATAACTGGCCGCCTCCAGAGCTTGAGGGCCACGAAGAACTCACCGCAGACGAGTTCGCAAAGGTTCACCATGACATGACGCTCGTAGCCATCTTTGGCATCAAGGACCCCCTACGCCCGCAGGTTATCGATGCCATCAAGGACTGTAACCGCGCCGGTGTGTACGTTCGTATGGTAACTGGCGATAACCTCTTGACTGGCAAGGCAATTGCGAAGGAATGCGGTATCTACAAGCCCGAGGAGGGTGGAATCGCCATGGAGGGTCCCGCTTTCCGGAAGCTGTCCCCAGAAAAGCTCAAGGAAGTCGTACCGCACTTACAGGTCCTCGCTCGCTCGAGCCCTGATGACAAGAGAATCCTCGTTCGCACCCTCAAAGAGCTAGGAGAGACGGTGGCGGTCACGGGTGACGGAACAAATGACGCGCCAGCTCTCAAGATGGCGGATATCGGCTTTGCCATGGGTATTGCGGGCACGGAAGTGGCGAAGGAGGCTGCGTCTATCATCTTGATGGACGATAACTTTGCGTCTATTGTCAAGGGTATCAGCTGGGGTCGTGCGGTCAATGATGCTGTCAAGAAGTTCCTGCAGGTACGTACCGTGATTTTTCTCTTGAGTGATGCATCAGCTAACGAGATGCAAACAGTTCCAACTTACTGTCAATATCACGGCCGTAGCCTTGACCTTTATCTCAGCCGTTTCAAGCGACGAAGAACAGTCCGTCTTGAACGCAGTCCAGCTTCTCTGGGTTAATCTGATCATGGACACCTTCGCGGCCCTCGCCTTGGCAACCGACCCTCCTTCGCACACCGTTCTCGACCGCAAGCCAGATCGCAAATCAGCGCCGCTAATCACGACCCGAATGTGGAAGATGATCATCGGACAGGCCATCGCCCAGCTCGCCATCACTCTCTGCCTCTACTTTGGCGGCCGCTCCCTCCTCGGCTACAACATGTCAGACCCCACGGAATCCAAACGCCACAGCACCTTCGTCTTCAACACCTTTGTCTGGCTCCAGATCTTCAACGAGCTGAACAACCGCCGCCTCGACAACAAACTCAACATCTTCGAGGGCATCACGCACAACTACTTCTTCTGGTTCATCAACGCCATCATGATCGGCGGCCAAGTCCTCATCATCTTCGTCGGTGGGGAAGCCTTCAAAATTACTCGTCTGAACGGCAAGGAATGGGGCATGTCTATCGGGCTCGGCGCCATCTCCATCCCCTGGGGCGCTTTGATTCGCAAGTTCCCGGATCGTTGGGCCGAGGCGATCGTGCCGCATGTGCATATTCCTATTCCCAAGATCTTCAAGCGCAAGAAGAAGGAGGGTCAGGACCCGGAGAAGCAGCAATTGGAGAGACCACCGCTGCCGCCGGGGAGGGTGCATACCGGGTTGAGAGGACAGAGAGCGAGGGTGCATAGTTCGAGGTTGGGGAAGAGTTGGTCTTAGTTGGACGGGAAGGTGAGACCTGGTCAAAGGTTTAAGAATAAGGGGAAGGATAAGGCTAGGTGATAGAATAAGAGTTGGAGTAGGGAGTCGGGAGTTTCATACTTACACGATTACTAATGATTGGGTTGTCAGTGTTAGAGAACATGAATACGTTTTTATTAGCGCAACAGCCGTGTGTTTGTGTCCTTTGCTGCGGCTGTTAGATAGTGATGAATCGTAACAAGAGTTCAATACATTGGATTACTATCAGCAACTTTACCAACTTCTTCCGCTTCATCCTCCATGTTCACATCAAGTCCTCAGTTAGATTTCACCTCCTTGTTGAGGTATCCCTCCGACTCACCAGTCGAACCAGCGCCCTTCCATATGGCTTTTCTCCTCTTGCAAGCAACACCTTGTTTCAAGATCAAAACGAAAAAGAAAATAGCAAAAACGGCATTCCCAATATCCTCAGCACTTCCTCAATTGAATAAAAAAAAGCAAAAAGCTCAGTCGCCCAGGTAAGCTTGTGGAACGAACGCACAACGCCCCAGCTGCGACCTACGAAAACTGTACCTCGAGCACCGACGCACCCGGCAATGTTTTTATCAACGGGAACCACTACGCCACGAGACCACAGGGCCCTGTTGTGGTTGGGGATCAGATGAGGGTGCTTATATGGTGCCTACGGCAGCGGGTAGGGTTGGGGCGCCGGCGGTGGGAGGAGGGAGGGGTCTTGTCGTCTGATGTTTGGGAGGGCGGAAGCGCGGGCTGGCCGCCGGTAGGCAATGGCGGGAATAGTGGCAGGCACGGCACTTACGTTGTCAGGTGAATGGAATGGAATGCAATGCATGGCAGTGAATACTTTGAGTGGATTGTGTTAAAGATGATCACCTACTTGGCGTGATGGGTAAGTTCAATAGGCGGGGTAAGTAACGAACCTGATACAGCCGAGTGTGTTGCGGTCAGTACACTACACATCCCAGCGTATTTAATATACCTTTGAACTTAGATTGTAGGCAGTTTCTGAAGGGAAGAATCCCTAAGTGACTCTGGCTGATGTGTTTTCAAATTCTTGTAATCCCTATCATAGCGTGGCAAGCGTGGCTAAAAACATCTTGCACGCTCGAGGACCTCATCATCTGTCACACGGACATCTGCCTACACTCCTGGGTTTGAAGTTCAATAGAGCCTCAATGCTTGACATCAACCCAACCTCGCCATACAATGCCAGCCTTGCCTCGGCCAGACTATTCGGCCAATAGCGCTGAGCATCATCACGAGGTTCCCC
>RAOO01000127.1:0-71089 GCA_009805345.1 Neurospora sp. FGSC 26628
TTTTTTGTTCTTTTTTTTTTTTGTTTGTTTTTTTTTTGTTTTTGTTTTTTTTTTGGTTGTTGTGTGGTGGGGGGGGGTGTCGCCGTTGGTTCCGTCGTTGTTCGTGGTCGCAAAGCTCTCCAGGTCGTTTGAATATCTTGACGGCGGCACCAGGACTTTGATTTGGACTGGGAATGGTCGCGGACGCGGATGTTCGCGTCAAGCAGGAAGGGATGGGTTGGGAGGAAAGATTGATGTTTCGGTGGGCTGAGCGGCTTCGATTTGGACTTGGGTTTGTCGAATAATTGGGCAGGATATGGGTGAATGTTGTTACAGCTGCTACTTCTGTTGCTGCTGCACGCGGCGTAGCGTGACCCAGTCCTCTTGAAGTACGTAGGGTTTCGCAGGGCTCGTGATGGTGGCGTTGCCTCTCCTCGTCCTCAAATGCTGTGTTGCTTTGGCTGCTGCTGCTCTGGCTGTTGCCGCTGTTGCTGTCACCATCGAAAACTCGCAAAAAGATATCTCAAACTTCATGGTCTCCAAGCTCTCCTCCAGGTCGTTTGAATTCGTCGCAGGCGCCTTATACCAGTGACCGACGATATCAACCTAGGCGAAGGTTTCTCTCCAAACGAACAACAAAGTCAGACGGAACCAAGCCTGCCAATCGTTGCTATAGAAAAGATGGTGGGTTTCTTATATCGTAAGCTCGGTTACCTATTAACAGGTAGATATTCTCGGTGATCCAAATTGTGAAGTTTATCGCCTTGCTTGCTATATCGTATCCGCCGTTCAGTCGTTGAGTCGTCGGGCAGCTGTCGGTGTCGCGTCTCGTCCACATCTCCTCCTCTATTACCCATCTCTCACCTCCCCTTCATTCCCGGCTCGGAGGTAATCCTAACCTTCCTATCCTCCCCGCAAGCGGACCCCCCGCTCCTCCGTAGGCGTTTATCGTCTCCGCTTGCGGTACGATGCAATCTGATATTTGGCCCTCGCCCAACTAGCGGCGAAAAGGTGGGATTGAGAGAGGAGTCATTTTAAAATTTCATCGCATGGAAAAGAAGATAGATAGGTATTTGCGGAGATTAAAAGAGAAAAAGAAAAAGAAGATGGTGATTGTAGAGATGACTCCGGGGTCGGAATTAGAGAAAAAGATTGGGTATAGAATAGATTTTCTAGAGTTGCGCATATGTCTACGAAAAGAAGATGGTGATTGTTGTGACGGCGCGGCTCAACTGCTGGTCAGCATTGCTCCCATGGCTGCATGGTTCTTGGCAGTGCACAGTATATCCTTTGCGCCGCAGCTATCCTTTGTATTCTAGTTCTTCTTTTTCTTCATCTTTTGATCTTCATTCAATAGTAGGGTTATTGTCGCTTTGCCGCATTCCTTCCCTCTATTCGCCGTGACAATTATGAAAATGACTCCGGGGTTAGAATTAGAGAAAAGATTGGGTATAGAATAAATTTCCTGCCTATATATAGGTTACGTGTAGTGTAGTTGACGGCCTATGTCCTTAAAAAATCATTTCGTAGAGGATATATGGGTTGGAAGTAGTCAAATTCGAAGAAAAAGTGAAGTGGAGGAATAAAAGAGTAGAGAAGTGATAGAGGGGAAGAGGCAAGCAAGTATTATTTTGCCGGCAAATATGCGAGGCTATTTGTTGCCTGGATCAGATCTTGTGTAACGTTAGGAACTTTCCTCCCGGATATTGGATCTCTCGAGCGATCACTTCGCACGCACAATATCCATGTCTTCGCCGAGTTAACGCGCAAATGTGTTCAACAGGTATATTACTACCAGTTTGCTTGATGCCTCCAATAGTTTTCCTTCCATGACCACCTATAACCACCGCACCCAATCCAGGGGCATCACAATGCCATGCCACCAAGCACCTTCTCCCAGAACCAAAGCTGTCACCATGCCGCCCTTAGTACCCTACTGATGGTTTGAAGCGTGAAACATGTTCAATTAATCTCCAAATTTAGTGATCACCAATAAACAATACTGCTGCTTCCTCGGAAGCGCATCAAGCTATGGACGGACGTAGCCGATCTCAACCCCTCTCTCTAAGAACAGGATGAACAAAAACCCCCCAAAACTTGCCAAGTTTCAACCGAGAAGCCAAAAGCAAAAGAAGCCAGCCCTGCGCCGTGCGGGAACTATGAACAGAATGAGAAGCTATGAGATATGTGTTATGTGTTTGTATATATCGCAAAAAATCCCCAACGGCGTGGTGTGAAACCCAGCCGTGTGTATATGAACAAGTATGTAAAGACGTGTGAAGTTTTTGTGTCATCTATGCAGCAAGATGAAAGAAGATCAAAGCAAGTGTCCAAGTATGATGATGAAGCGAATTAGGTGATCAAGGAGATATGTAAGTCGACCGTGAACGCCAGTTTTGTTGCTTGTTGGATGATAAGGAAATATGTTGACGTTGTAGTGACAGACAGGGTATATGGCGGTAATAGATGATGATAATGATGATGATGATGATGATGCAGGCAAACCCCATGCCATGCCAGGCAATGCTCGTCCAAAGAGGTTGTGCCGTCATTGTTGAAAATGAACGTTAAAAGGGGATAAAAGGGGAGGGGTATCTCAACAACCGACAAATCCAAAATCCAGAGAGAAATGTCATTCCAAAGTCATTCCGGCTTCATTCCAGCCAGCTTTTCCACCGCATGCTCGCTACAGCCATTACGGCGTCTGTGTCGGGGGCTTCTTACCCCCCTCTCTTCAACCCCATCCCCTCTACCCCCAAGTTCGGCACCTCCACATTCCTCAGCCCCAAAACACCCTCATCCCTCCTCCGATCCACAAAGCTATTGCACTCGCTCACCACCAGACTCCACTCCGCCAGCGCTCTGCCAGAATACACCGCGCCCGAGGCATAGATCCCCACGGGCTTCTGAGCGCGGACGGCGAGGTTCAAACGGTTGACTTCGCTGTCGAACCCAGTAGGAGGAGGAGAACGCGCGCGTGCAAAAGGGCTGCCGTCTTGCATGCTTGCAGCAGAGCGAGTCTTGACTAGCGAGCCTTCATCATCAGGCTCGCCAACACCGTGTGCGAGGTTGATGCTTGTGGAGCGGCGGCGGTTTGGGTTTCTTTCTGGGGGAGGTGGGGAGGTTTCGATGGAGAGAGGACGAGCGTTGCGGACGTGGTTGATTAGGCCTGTTTCTGATTGTCCGCTGTAGGTACGGGTGACGGGTGGGAGACCGGGCTTGATGAGGTGCGAGCCGGGGCTGCTGTAGATCTCGCGGTTGGGAAATCCATCGGAGGAGACGATGGCGCGGGTGAGAACCCTGGACTGAGCGGGAGCTGGAAGGCGAGGTCGGTACAGGGCCATGTCGCGTTGGGGACCGACGGCGCCCTGCCATGTGAGAGCGAACCGGAACACAAAGGTGGCCGCATCATAGACAGGGGCGGATCCGGTTGATGAAGCCGAGTCGGATGACGGCTTGGCGTTCATTGAGGAGTTCTGCTTCGGAGGCGGAGGAGGGCCAGCCCGAGCTGCAGCGGCCGCAGCCGCAGCCGTTTCGCGCCTAGCTTGCTCGAGTTCTTCATCCCATGTCCGCTTACCGTTTGTGGCGCCATTAGGTAGGTGGGCCTGCGAAGCGGAAAAGGAGAGAACCTTGCCCAGGAGAGACCATCTCTTCTTGGAAGTCTCTTCGACCCTCATGCTCGACCTGTTATCATTATTGGTGAACTGGTAGTCGGAGACGCCATCCATTCCTGGGAAGGAGCTGGTGAAGGAGTCGAAGCCAAGGTACAAGGGCGTTTGCGTCGGCTGAACTTCGCTTCGGATGATCAAGAATCGCTTGCCGGGCGTTGGGAGACACGGCGCTGTCGAAGGGGGCATACGACCCTCAGCTTCAGCAGTCTGCCACATCCAGAGGTAATGCGACCAGACAGTTCTCAATCGCTGTGCAACAAGCAGGAAGATTTTGCTATGCGATGGTTAGCAGACTAGTACAAAGACAGGGGAGGCGGGGAAACTCACTTATCCAACTCATTAACACTTCCAGTGTCCCTACAGATACGCCAACACAGCAGACGCATGTAGTAGGCGCGAACCATGGGACACCAATGATTGAAGAACTTCTCAAACGTCTCCTCCGTCAACAACCACTCGAAGCACAGCCTTTCCTTACGTGCCGGATCAGCAACGATAGCATCCCACACTGAGTAGATGAATGAGATGATGCGAATCTCGGACATGGTATTGTTGGAATCCATGATCATCTTGCCGACCTCGAACCAGAAGGGCCAGTCAATGTAGTTAACGAGCGAACTAGGGGTATCGAAGGCGGAGATGGGCATCGACTCCTGAATAGGCGAGGTGGCGACGCTGTTGTTCTGGTTGTCCTGGTATGTGCTAAGCGCCGTAAGCGCCTCCTGGAGGAAGTCGCAAAGCATGAAGCAAGCGGCATGCTCATATCTTGAAGTCCTCTTGGTCGCGGCGACCATAACGGCCATGATTGACTGGGCAAAATTATGCCTGATCTCGAATCCGACCACAGACTTCTCTGATAACATGTCCTTCAGCAAGGCAACAAGTCTGTTTTCGTCCATCCCCTTCAAGACATTGCTGGGTAGCGAGAGTCCAGTAGCGCCGGTCATGGTGGCGTCGGTGCCGTGGAGACTATCAGCGATCGGTGGTCCTAGCAATGCGTCCATAGAGGCCTGACGGTGAATCGCGCCATCCAAAGTCGAGAGAAGCTGAGCATGCACCAGGACAAACGCTGGGGCACGTGCCTTCTCAACTAGAGGAAGGCCTTCCGGCATGAAGTCGGCAGAAAGAATGTGATAGTACTTGCAGAAAACGTAGAACAAGTCGGTATCGCCTCCTCGCCATCTGGAGACCCAGGGACCGTGCCAGGCAATCTTGGCTTGGTTTAGGGGTAGCTTCGCTGCCAGGCGCAACTTGTTGCCCAATGTCTTGATCGAAGTCCAACCCAACTTCCCAAGATGTGGTGGGAAGAGCGCCACAATATCCTCACTCTCGCCTTTACTCCTCCTTGGAAGCCCAAGCTCGTCAGAGGTCCGGCGCAGAAGATCGCTATTCAATTGCCAAAGACGCACGAGAACGTCCGCTATCCCAGGAACGAAGAAAAAGGCATAGGCGCATGCCTTGCCGCTCCAGTTGACCAAGCTCAGAGGCGCATGTCGTAGTGACATCTTGTCTACCACGAGAGCCATCTGCCTGGTAAGGCTGTTGACGAACATGGTCCGGACATTATGCTCAGCGGATTGGGCGACAAAGTCAATGGCGGCCAACTCGGTTTCGTCTGCGGTGGACTGTGTCGACGATCGGGCACGAACACGCTCCTCTGGCGAACGTTGTGATAGCGGCTGGAAAGAGCTGGTGCATGACCTCCACTCTGGGCGCATCATGATAATGGTGATGGTTTCGAGTAACATCGGCCTGTCAACACCTGCCACGGGTTGTAGGTTAGTGCCCAACGAGGGAGGAGGGGGCATGGCGGATCCGGTGCCCATGGACACGGCGAAAGCATTCCTTTCCAGCCTGGACTGCCCAGCATCCAACATGTCCAAAAGGCCGTTCCACCATTTGTTCAATATTGTTGCTCGGCGGTCAAAGTCTTCAGGGGAGAGCTGCTTTGTGTTCGAGTTGGATGGGTGGTGTGACGTGCTGCGGAGAAAAGGTACAAGCGTCGATCGTATTACGTTCATTCGCATGGGGGTCGAATTCTTGGCCACGAATTTGGAAAACTCGCTATCGAGCGTTCGGAAGGTCGACCATAGCGGGTCGCCCGACGAAGGGTGTGGCATGGTGATGCTCGTGTCTGCGGTTGACTGGGATGCGTTTTCGGAGGTAGCTGCTGTAACAATAGTGTCCAAAGACGAATTCCTGGTTGTTGACGGGGCGTCGCTGTTGCTGCTGAAAACATTGTGTTTGGCATCCTTTGCTTGCAACAACTTTGTGGTGGTAGAGGCAGTGGTGTCAATGCCCGAGGACGCGTTGCTGTCAATGTCACTTGATTTGGAGCTGTTGTCAGATGAAGCAGATACCGAGGTGGATGACGACGAGCTTTTGAAAAAGACACTTTGGGGTCGCTGTTTCATCCGAGCCACAATGGTGCTTGCCCGCTGTAGAGCTCGGCTCCGGCTGCTTTCTTGTGGCCGGCTGGCATCTGCGTCACCACATGCCCCTGTGGCGCTCCCACTAACACCCCCAGCAGATTTATCCTTCCTACTGCCAAGCCCGAGCAATCCTTTGGACGTCCTGCGTCCTTCACTGTGTCCCTCGGCTGGCGATAGTTTTTCGAGCTTTTTTGCGGGTGGTGACGGAGACGTCGAAGTCGAAATCCACGAGCGCTTCGCATAATCGGCAGAGGATTCTACGCTGGCCGTCTTGGGTCTCTGCAATTCCTTTGTTGACTCCTGCGCGGCCTCCTGCGCCCCGCCAGCATGATTCGGTTTCGACAATTTTCTGGTGCGACGGTCATCGGCGGTCTCCTTGGCGTCATAGATCACAGTCGTGGTCGAACCAGGCATCCATGAGCGCGGACGATGAATCATTGATCTCCTCCGAGGAAGGGGTTCTCGCGCTGGCGACTTGGGGGGGATGATTGGGGTCGTCGAGGTTGTGGTCGTCGTCGTCGTCGTCGTCGTCTTCGCTGTGGTCGGCTCGGTTGTGCTGACGGGTACAACAGCGGGCGCAACGGGCGCAATAGCGGGCGATGTGTCTGGCTCTGCGTCCTTGATTGTAACGACTGTTTCCTTCGGGGCCACACCACGCACAGGCTCAATCTTGGAGCCAATGCTGAAAGACCGTCCAAGCTCTGCAGCAAGGTCTAGCGTAAGAGGAACATTGAGGTCGGGGAGGGTCGGGGGAACGCTAGTGGGGGAGATGGGACTGGAGGGACTGGTGGGAGAGTTGAGGAAATCGATGCGACTGGGAAGAGAGTTGCAGCGGCCGGAGGTAAAGAGGGTGGACAGCCTGTGGGTATGGGTATCTCTTGGACTGGTGGGCGACTTGGTGGCCCTGCTGCCTTGTACCGTTCTCGCGATATCCATACGGGCCGGCGGCGTGGGTACCGTATAACTTGATGCTGATATTGATGGAGGATAGGTAATCTGCGGTGGTGCTGTGATACTGACGGATGTAAAATGCAGCAAGCAGCAACCTTGGAAGCAGCACAGAGCCAGCAGCCAGACGAGACGGGGGACCTCGAGATTGGAACCTGGACCAGGTAGGTAGAGGAGGTAGCAGGGGGGTGGTTTTCCAAGAACAACTGGGTGCCGCCTCTGCCGGAACCTGGCAGCTATAGTAGTCGCCGTCGAGCAATCAGGGAAAAGGCCCTTCTGAACTGCAGCTATGCTGGCAGCCTTGTTTTCTTAGAACATGATATTATCACAAGGCGCTATGGTTATAGTAACGGTCGGGTTCGGGTTTTGAGAAGCTGTCTCTGGCCGGCAGAGAGTATAGTGGTTGTGAGAGGTGTGGGCGGTATGGCTGATGATTGGCAGTGGATGGTGTACCACAGTAATCCAGGGGCAGAGAAGTACCAGGTTGTATAGTGGGTGGGCGGGGACCTGGAGGTGAGACTTGATTTTCCGGAGGTACCGTTGTATCGACTCTCTTCAGTGAGAGGTGGGGTCGTCTCTCTCTCCTGTTCTATAACAGCAGTTGGTAGCGATCTGTATAACGGAGTGACAGGGCAATGCGATAATCTCCCGAAATGAGGTGATGCCAATAGATCAGGAGCTGAGAGTGGTAACAACGAAAGTCGAGTGTATGTACGCCAAGGTGTGGTAACAAAGAAAAGGATTAGGGACATGAAGAGAAAAAAGTATAACACTCTCCGTCAGCTTCAACTGTCGGTCTGCGGCTGTTAGTGAGGCAAGAACGAAACGAAGAGAAAATACACAATCGAGATTGAGACTAGAGCAGAGGCATGGAGAGGAAGGAGCGGACTCTTCCACTTCCCGTCCACTCGCTCTTCCCAATTCAGGTCTCTTTTACGAGCCCCATCTTGCCATTCTCCAATTCAGCCAATCAACACGACTCGCGCTCCCGCAGTGGGGACTGCATTCGTCCACATTTTGGCAGCGCTTTCCCCTGTCATCCAACTGCACAGCTTGACAACAGGCAGGCACGGCCAACTTGATGCCTCGCTTCAAAAGAGTTGAGTCTGACCGTTCATGACTGCACCGATATTCGGACGAATTATCAAAGTGTCGGGTCCTCTCATCGCGCTCTAGCAGGCATCGGCCTTCTCAGGGCAGTCGTTCAATACGAGCACCTCCTCTCTTCAGAACCTCCCCTATCCCAACACTGTCGAGATGAGCCATGATTTTCCAAGCACCAGATAAATATAAACTACCGCGTATACGGATTTATCTTCCCCCATTTTGGACATGGGTTCGGCACTCGGCGACATTTTACTTAGCGACACCATTATTTTGACCACGCCAGCTGAAGTCAATGTGAAGAGACGGGACTTCGTTGAGGTGAGGCTACAGTGGGCTGCTCGCTTCTTCTTGGATTTCCTCAGCGCAAAAGCGTCTGAAGCGTGGATCCCATCATGGGCCAAGACCGCTTCAAGATGGACACCGATGGGCTCTTGACTCGGGGGTCTAATCTACTTTGGGGACGGCCGACATGGCTGCCAAGCCCCAAAGCGCAACCACAGGGCCAACTTTCGGATCAAGAACACCGGGCGTTGTCAATGTGTTGATGGACAGATTCTTCTCTTCCAATTCTTTTGATGTTGCCTGGAGTGGATTCCCTAAAACATCAAAAGGGCTGTCCGGATCTAGCGCGTTCCTCCGAAGTGGGATACGGAGCGAACAGTCCGGTCTTGAGTTGCATTTGTCGGCTTCAAAACGGGTTCCTAGAAACAGCGAGCTTTCAGTTGCAACTTTTCCGTCAAAGTGGAACGAAGTCAACGACTCTCGATCGTCGATCTGGAAAAAGAGAAACACACCCACCACGGGCCCCAGGACAACCGAGGCTCCCCTTGGATAGGATTCGACAATGGAAATGCACATCCTGATATGGGGAATATATCCAACCTTGACTCTTTCCCATATCTGCCCGTCTTCACCCCATCCGCCAACGATAAACCCCTCTTTGCTTGTCGACTATCGAAACGCTGTCCTGGATCGATGCAAAGTCTTCCAGAAGGATCACGGATGATATGATATGATATGATGCGCCCCGCTAGCAACCGCTAAAATTATTAACTACGTCATCGACACCGGTCAGGGGGCAGGCTGGCAACAAATCCCTACAAAGTCAAAATGAGGATAAAGACACAAGGACGGACTCGAAAGACCCGCCCTTCATGCTAGGTACCTCACTTGGCCTCAACAACATCAAACTAACGATTTCCGATTCCGACAGCACGGGCTCTTTCCCTCATCCCTAGTTGGCTCCCAAGGCTCAATGATCTGTTCGCTTACGAATCTACGGGACGGCGCTATCGAAAAACAAACTTCTGACAGAAACACAACGGTTCTTCGAAGCGGGTTCAGAGCGGGTTCAGAGCGGGTTCACTATATCTCTGACCAACAGGGCATGCATCTATCTTGCTTCTCTAGCTTCATGTTCCGGGTTCCCTAGCTCTGTGGTGCACCAACCTAACACGAGAGAGGGATCCGTAACACAACACAAGGCAGGGAAAAGCAGTAGAGGTTGACCGACCGGATACCTCCTAAAGCCCGGGGAACGGTGATCCGGCACTACTCGAACGAGTCTAGGTGCGACGATAAACCACGTGTACTCGAACTTCTCATTTTTCCAGGAATCCAAAGGACCACAAAACTCCGATATCCAAGAGAAAACAAAGAATATTCACAGGCTACCCCTTTGCTTGCCGAAGCAGTCGCCGCTCGCCCGTGCTGTGTTGTCTAACTCTCCTGAAACATATCCACTGCTTTAAACTTGGGAAAAGCGGTCAGGTTATGCGCTTGGAAAAGGTCTCCTTGGAGGTCGGCCGGCACTTGGGTCTTGGGAATTTGGGAAGTGCGTGCCTCATGCCGAAGACCGCGATACGCCTTCCACTTCATTATTCGCTGTAGCCTTCCATCACATAAAATGTGCCGACCTGACCGGGTAGCCTCCTCGAAGGCGTTCTTTTCAATCTCCATGCAAGCCACTTTCTGCGACAGAGATTGAGCCTAGGACTTACAAACTGCACAATCACAGCGCCACACATCTTCTTCACCCGATGGCAATGCCGCCTCATTGTAACTTGGGGATACTTACAACCAGGCCATCTCCAGGCCGCGCGGTCTGGCCTAAAGTACCTTAGCTACTACTACTCGGCCTCAGCGGTCTGGCAGTCTCAGCTGTCGTATAACCGGAACTGTTAGCTGAAGTTCTGAGAGCACAGCAGAAAATGCAAAAGACGTGCAGGGAGAAATGCGGCCTGGTGGTGGTCTCTTGTTGAGATCATCAGTCGGTTGGTTAGTTCAATGCCGTCTTCAGCTTGTTTCCCGTTGGTTCTTGACCAGAAGTTCAGCAGACATTTACAACGAGCCGCGCGGATCATGCCTACAACCCTCCTCAACGAGCCGCGCGATTGCGTCCACAGATCTGTCTCCTCCATGTCACTCTCAAGGCTGTTTTTACACGGCCAAAACCAGGATACGTAGGGCCAATGTCCAGGGAGGCCACACACACACATACATGTGACGACTAACGACACGGGCAGCACGATGCAGCTTGGAACCCGAGACATTCGGGAAGTCCATTGTTGCTACACTAGTGCCGGATAGCAAGAAACCAAACAGATACGTCCAAAAACGTGGGGAGAAAAACTTACGATGAACGATCTTCACTCGGTATCGGAGTTTCAAAGACTGTGTGACCAGTGAAAATGCTGTTGGAGAAGAGGTTGGGATGTAACCCCCACGTCTATCAGCGAGAACGTGGTAAAGATGGCTTTCCGGTGTGCCAATGCCAACATGTAGTCCATACCGGAATTACACATAGCCGTGGATTCTATACGTCTCCTTGGATAGTCAACGGGACATACATGAGTAGTTCGGTGATAGCGGCATCGAGTTGCTTCTCAGCACATCTCATATTGACACTTGCAATGCAGTGCTTCTTTCGAGGGAGCTGAACCTGTATATCTTCCCAGCTGAAAAATCTTTTCCTTTGGTAAGATACGCGGCCGCCCACCGCACAGCACAGGCTCACAGCTCACAGAGAGACAAGAGAGAAGCAAAGTGATGAGACCACCCAGCGTCAGCAACTCGGTTGGCACCCAGTTAAGTGGAAGATAAAGAAGAGCAAGATAGCTAAACCCAATCATCGTCCAATAGGGTCAAAGCACGAGCAGGAGCGCAAGAGAAAGAAAAAAGAAAATTCTTCCGAGGAAAATGGAACGTGAGGTTTGACAAAGTTGGATGTCACTGCATTCGGGATTCCGTACACTGGCACAACTGATGCACGAGAGGGAGGAGGGATGTGCTACTAGTGAACGACGAGTGAGAGGAGAGGAAGAGCACCCTAGCCCTCTAGAATACCGTAATACATCTTCACCAACATCACATGCTCACATCCGAAGAGACATCATGAAGCAAAACACAATGGTCCTCCAAGAAGGAGAGGTCCAAGTTGCATATTGTCTTGGATTCCCCCATATAGGTCCATGTTTCTAACGGTCTTCCAACAACATCTGGATATCCCTCGTGGCGCAATTGGCTAGCGCGTCAGACTGTTAATCTGGAGGCTGTAAGTTCGATCCTTACCGAGGGAGATCAAAATTCTCTTTTTGGGTTTTTGCACTTTTTTACATTTTGTATTTCTTTTCATAACCCCCGATGATGAACTTTTTTCTTTTCAAAGGTTCATTCTAAAGAGGAATGTCATGGTGGTGTTGGGTGAAGGGACAGGCGTGACAGGTTCTTGGTATTATTGCTGGGCAAACACTCAATCTCCCGAGAGGTGATGTTTTGGTCCATGAAAACCCCATCGTCAAGCGACAAATGCTTTTTGCCATCACTTTCTTGACACCATCGGAAAATACAAAAACCACAACAGTGAGCCACCAAAACCTTTTTAGGATGGTACCATGATGGCATGATCATCGATAACCTCCCTTTCTCAAGACTCCTTCCCATCAACCTCACAACTGAATATCAGTTTACTCCAACAATCCACTCACCACCATCCAGTCTGTCCCCAAGCGCGCCTGCACGGAACAACCCGCTCCAAACCTCCCCTCTCCCACCACACCTCACGGGAGCATGCTTACGCCTACGCAGATCCGGAGGAAGTTCACGAGTTACAGCAGTTTGCGCCTTGCATCCCAATGCCTTCTCGGTCGCGGGACGGGAGACTGCATGGAACTTTCGAAAGACCCTTATGCCCGAGTTTCCGAAACACTTTGACCTGTTGTTGTCTATTGACGATCCTTGGGAGCCTAGCTTGTGCAGCATGGGAGGATGGTAGGGGTGGGTAACGATGGCTTGACGAGCAGGACGAGAATGCAATCGCCCTTCTCAAACCGTTGAAGGTGGCTTCCCGATGGCATTGGCATGGTGGAGGCGCTAAAGGATGAAGCTACAGTCAAAGATCTACAACGGTTTTGGCCTGGCTCTCGGGTAATCGGAGTACAAGAATGTGCGGTTCGGAGGTAGTATGGGTAGGGGCAGTGTTGACGTGATCTGGCATCACCATGCCGAACTTGATTTCGAGACGGGAGAGCGGAAGTTTCAGTTTGACCCATCACTCTGAAAGGGCGGGTAATCGCAGAGCTTGAGTTAGTATAGACTTCCAAGAAGATTGATGAACGGCCGTGGCTCAAGTCATGGCTCAACTCATTGATAGAAATCTCAACGGAGTGGTACTTGCCGGCAGTGTTTTTTGAAGATCAAATCCCGAATGCTGGATCAGAGGGAGTTGCTCTTCGGAAAACCTGGTGTTGGCACTCGCAGACGCAGTGTGAAGATAGTGTCCAAGAGTGCTAATTCTGGAAAGCTTCAAAGTCATGAATACTCCGAGGTTCTGGTGATAGTGGGATACAGTACACCCGGACTGCCATCTCGAGTTTTCATGGTCCTAGCTTTGAATTTCAGTCCTTGAGCTTCGCGCATGGAATTGGTAATCAATCAGTCCAAGGTTGACTCCATCACCAGTTGGGATGAAATATCAGGAAATGTTTCTGGTTGTTGCAGTGACGTTGTGAAATGGAAACAGCCCGTGAACCCCTGAACGACAGGCAGGGGAAAGCCAGCGCCCAGTGGACGAGTGGACAACCTTGACCCCACCAGCCCCACAAAAATTTGACTTCAAGCTCCCTTATCGATAAGCGCCGTTCTGGAATTTCTTTGCTCGACCATCACGACGATTTGCAGGTGAAGGCGAGAACCCGCCCGCGAACAGTCCCCAGTCCACCTCATCACCACCTTGCGATACCTACCCAATCCACCAACTACCGTTATCGCAGAATCATACCGCCAAAATGCTCCGCCAAGTGTACGTCAATCGATCATAACAATGGGACATATAGAATGATAGCTGACAGTCCTCCCCCCATCACAGCAAGCCGCGGACAGCCCGTTCCAAGAGGGCGCTCGAGAAGCGTGCCCCCAAGGTCCAAGAGAACCCCAAGACCGCCCTCTTCCTTCGCGGCACCACCTGCAGCCAAGTCGTATGTCGTCTCCATACTCTCCTATACACAATGGCCTCTAACACAGTCTGCAGACCCAAGATGCCATGCAAGATCTCTACTCCCTGCGCCAAACCCACGCCAAGCGCTTCCACAAGAAGAACCCCGTCCACCCCTTCGAGGACGCCAGCTCCCTGACCTTCTTCTCCGAGAAGAACGACACCTCGCTCATCCTCTTCGGCTCCAGCAGCAAGAAGAGGCCCCACACCATCACCTTCGCCCGTACCTTCGACTACAAGATGCTCGACATGCTCGAGTTCTACCTCGACCCCGAGACCTTCCGCAGCATCGCCCAGTTCAAGACCAAGAAGGTTCCCGTTGGCACCAAGCCTTTGATGGTGTTTGCCGGTACTGCTTTGTATGTCCCCGGTTTCATGACAAAAGGAGGAGTGAATGTTAGCTAACAATCTCCCCAGCGAATCCCCCGTCACCAACGCCTTCACCACCGCCAAATCCATGCTCATCGACTTCTTCCGCGGCGACCCCTCCGACAAGATCGACGTCGAAGGTTTGCAGTACTGCATCGTCGTTTCCGCCGACGAGCCCACTTCCTCCGCCGACCCCTCGGACCCCTCAACAAAACCCACCCTCCACCTGCGCGCCTACCTGATCCGCACCAAGCGTTCCGGCCAGAAGCTCCCCAGAGTCGAAGTCGAAGAGCACGGTCCCCGCATGGACTTCCGCCTTGGTCGTTTCCAGCAGCCCGACGCGGATATGCTCAAGGAGGCGATGCGCAAGCCCAAGACCACCGAGGAGCGCACCAAGAAGAACATCAGCATGGACAGCATCGGTGACAAGATTGGTAGAATCCATGTGGGCAAGCTGGATCTCAGCGAGTTGCAGACGAGGAAGATGAAGGGTCTCAAGAGGAGCAGGGATGTGGTGGATGAGGATTTTGATGATGCGGATGTGCCGCTGGAGGGCGTCAAGGTTGTCAGTGACAGGGTCGTGGGGCCGAGGAAGAAGAGAGCGAGGGATGCTGTGGAGTTTTAAGTGAGGAGAGAGTAGGGAATGAGGGGTTGAGGGGATGAAGAAGGGAGGTGTAATCTTTTCACAATTGTTGCGATCATCCACCAAAGACAAGGCGTTTATGGGAGTTTGTTACTTATGTCATATATCATTTGCTGCTGGGAAGATGAATCAAATCAGATCCGATCAAGTCAGGAGGGAGCCAAGAATCTGCAGTGTGAGGATCAGTTGGATGTGCTTCTCTTCACATTTCTCGGACAGAAGCGTCGATTTGGAGTGATGCTGCATCGACCAGTATCACAGTCGGTGTTCATCAAGCCGTGTTTAACAATCTATGTATGTATATCCTTTCAGTAAACGCATGATCACTCCATGAAAGCAGATAGCAAGTGGAAGGCATCTACTATTCGCTAACAGCTCGTTTTCATTAATGCCAGGTATCGATCAAGTTCAAGCCAAGAAACTAGGTATCCAACCCAACGCCGAAACTCCACGCAATAGTCATCCATCTACATGCAAACACTCATGAACCAAAGCAAAGACAAGCCACTCTCTCAACAGCCCCTAAACCGCCTCCACCCCCCGTCCCCTTTCCACCTCCTCATCACTCCCACTCCCACTCCCTTCATCCCCCTCAACAGCACCCTCCTTCTCATTAACATCCCCCCTCTCCACATCCCTCTCCTCCTTCTTCCCCTTGTCCCCCGGCGCAACCAAAAACATCCCCAGCACCACCGCCTTCCCTCCCCCCGAGATCGTAACCGCCACCGCGCTCCCCACCTCCCTATAAATATACGCACCACACAAGCTCCCCACCGCCAGCGCAGCCAGGAACGCCACCCGTCTATTCCGCCCCGTGTTTTTCTTGAGCGGTCCAGTAAACAAGTTCTTATCAATAACCAGATCCAACCACGCCGCCGTCGCCATGGCCGTCGTGATCTCCGTCATGTTCAGACTCCTGCTCAAAACCACCTGACTCCCCGCCGCGCTCGCCAACAGCGCAATGCACACGAGAGTCCTAGTCCCAGTGACGGCGTCCCACCCTTCTAGACTACCGCTGGCGAAAAGGTCTTTGCCGGGCGTGTTGGTGTGGTGAGACGAAAACTGCAAACCAGCAGCGAGAAGGACCAAACAAGTTTGGATAGCGTTGGTAACTAACAGCCATAACCGTCGGCGGGGGCCGATGATGTGGCCGAGTTGGCCGGTGAGCCAGGCAGATCCCAAAAAGAAGCCGAGCGAGGTGCCGATGTTGGCGGTGATGAACATGGAGGGGTTGAATTCGGGCAGGGCGATGGCGAGCATTAGGAAGACGGTGTTGCCGGTTTGGTTGGAGGCGAAGGCGTGGAAGTCGGGGAAGGAGACTGCGTCTGTTTTGTTTGTTGTTATGGAGTTAGCATGGGGGACATGGAACGGACTGAGGTACGGGAGGATGGATGGTGATGGTGGATGGTGATATGAGGGACGATTGGCGAAGTCTCGAGAGAAGCAATAGGGGAAAGAAGGGCAAAGGAAAGGAAAGGGTGAAAGAGAAAAAAGGGAAAATGGAATGGAATGAGGGTGAAGAGGCGGATAAAAGAGAATGGGGAAAGGGAAAGGGAAAGGGAAAGGGAAAGGGAAAGGGAAAGGGAAAGGGAGTAAGAATGAAAGAAAGAAACGTACCTTGAAGCCCAATACAAAACGTCAACAGCACAAGCTGAAGCTCAGCAAAGTGTGACGGACGGACATCTTCATTCAGGTATGCCCAAGCCCTCGAAGCAAAAGACTGTGGTTGTGATGGCTCTATTGGTTGAGAGCATGATGAATATTTCGGTGGACAACGGAACTTGTGAGTCCGAGTGCTCTCGTCACTCGAGTTGTTGACCTGGTCGGTCTTTTCTTCTGGCGATGCCGTCATAGTCGACAGACACACTCGGCTCTAATGTTTTGTTGGTATGTCGACGAAACTGACTGATAGAGAAACGGCCAAAGTGATTAATGTTCGAGTAGTGACTACAGAAAGGATATGATTCCCTTGTGACGGACAGATCCAGTTGACTCGAGTAGAGAGAGAGTACTGCTTTGCAGGGAGGATAGGTAAGGTAGGTAGGTATACACTCTTTATGGAAATATAACAATGCTCAACAAGCGAAGGAATGAATGTCAACGACAGACAGAGAGTTGTGAAGATATAGAAAGACATGGATGGTATCACTCGACACCGACACAAACAAGTCTTCTGCTTTCCTACCTAGCCCTAGCCATCCGTGGTTATCAAGTATTTCACCGCTTCTTTCTCCTCCATCCCCTTCCTAATTCATGGTCCCCGAACCGACAAGAGACAAGAACAGTAGAGATTTCCTTGTTCCGATCCTCATTGTATCTATCCCCTTGTTGCTCCCTCCCCGTCCCGGAAAGCGTGTTGACTGGACGGGGTGGTGGCAAACACCCTTACCAAACGGCCGGGATGAACGCATCCTGCCCGTAGGGGAAGCCGTACATCTAGGCCACGGTTCGACCGACACCCGTAGTCGTGTTTTGAGATTTTCACCGGGACTCCCTCCCTGCCTGATGTTGATACCAGAGATAGATAGATAGATATGCAACACCCTTTATCACTAGACCACGAATATCAGTCCGTCCACGATAACGCAGTGATAGCTGGTTATAGTAGATTAGTAGACTGTCTGTCTAACGCGGTGCTAATAGTGCTGAGGAGACCGGTTCGGTATCAAAAGGTCTGGGAACCAGGCAATACCTACCTACCTATCATGTCATGCCATGTCACCCTTTCAATCTTCGATAGGTACGCAACCGGTGAGAAACAATGGGCTTCGCATCCGGTTCTCATATCTCTAGCCAGCCCTCTTTCCGGCTTGCTTCTGGTTTACATCTTCCACAACGTAGAGAAAAGACCGGCTCTTCAAGCTGCATCACATCGAATCGAACCGGTGTACATACGTAGGACTATTCAACGGCCCAGAATCCAGAACGTCCACGTGCCAGTGGAATGAATGACTTCATTAGCGTCTGTGGGTGTCCAGACTTCCAGAGACTTTTGGGTTCAGGAACGGGACGGATCGACGACTGGAACCACATGTGGAATGTGGTCGTGTGGAGGTGTGATGTTCGAAGTGGGCCGGCACCGACTCCCGCGCTTAACGTGCATCGGGCTCCACTGCTACCGGCAAAAGTGGGCCGGATATCGGTACTTCTCCACTAAACGGTACTCGGTGCGGGGCTCCCCGCCGCCCGTGTTCCGGAGTCGGAACGGGGTCCACTTTGCTGCCGGAGCTCCCCCTGGTCGACTTTCTTTCCCGGAGGACCCGACGTGGATGTTGATTTTGATATAAAACCTCTTGCCCACTCATCATGACCTTTCCTGACGGGCTTCTTCTGCCTCTTTTTTTTTCTTTCCGTTCGCAAACTTGATTTTCAGGTCGAAAGCGACGTCTGGCTGTTGGCCATATGGGTGAGACCGATAGCCGCCCCGACAGCCGACCAAGCAAGCCCAACTTCACTTTCCGCACCGCAACTTGCAACGATCCAGGCACTCGCCCGCCTACCAATGAGATTTGTGGATACCCTCACATCACTCACACCCAACTTACACGGGTTCTTTCTTGCTCTTTCCTGATTCGGACGGCTTCTTCCTCGTCAAGTTTCACCGCTGGATTCCTGCTTGGGGGATTCTGCGCCACGGTTTTGGCTAGCAGAGGGCACAACGTCGGTGAGGATGAACCATCCAGTCAGTTGAGTTGCTGTTATCAAATTCGTGACAGAGAGGAGAAGTATTGGTGAGAGTCGAGTCGAATCTTTGACAAAGGAGAATGCCGATGGTGGTGGCCGTGAGCTGAAGTTGTGGTCATCTGGTGGTAGGAGATGTGCAGTGTAAGTGTCCAGACTGAAAGAAGCCGATTCAGTCGAGAACGAATTCTCTGACAAAATACAAAGGAGAAGAAAGCCCATAACACAAGTCAAGAAACAGTCATGGCCCAGAGGTAATGTGAATGATAAACAAAGAAACGCTTTGGTATCCTCTATATGACCATGTTTATAAAAGTGAACCCCGACGCTTTCCACGTTTGCGGTAAAATCCACCCCAACAACAACCATGAGCTATATATCCTTGATCATCAAAAGCCTCCTTTAGCATCTTAGAAACCAAAAAAACCCCAGGGTATGATCATGCCCATAAGAGACGATGATGAGATAACGCCCGAACCCCGTCTATAGTAGTGAAACCCGCTGAATTGCTTTTTCGTACGCCCATTTTTGTTACCCGTAGAGAAACACTTAGTGAGTGCCGTTGACACCGTTGGAGACACCGTTGGCAGCATCCGCAACAGCGCGCTCCAAAGCCTGGAGGACATCGGCCTTGAGGTCCTCAGCATCCTCAACACCGCAAGAGATGCGGACGAGGTCATCGAAGACGCCAACGGCCTCGCGCTGAGCCTTGGGGATACCAGCGTGGGTCATGCTGGAGGGGATCTCGCAGAGGGACTCGACACCACCAAGGGACTCGGCAAGAGTGAAGATCTTGGTGTACTGGCAGAACTTCTCAGCAGCAGCGTGGCCGCCCTGGATACGGAAGCTCAACATGCCACCGCCCATACCGTTGCGGTGCTGCTTGAGAGCAATGGCGCGGTGGGGGTGCGAGTCAAGGCCGGGGTAGTTGACCGAGATGACGAGAGGAGAAGCCTCGAGGGCGTGAGCGATGGCGGTCGCGTTGGTGGTGGCCTCACGGGCACGGAGGTGGAGAGTCTTGGCTCCGCGGTGGGCGAGCCACGAGTCAAAGGCGGAGGGGACGGCGCCGATGGCGTTCTGGAGGAAGGAGAGGCGGGCATAGATCTCGTCGCTGTTGAAGGCGGCAACGCCCATGACAACGTCCGAGTGACCGTTGATGTACTTGGTCACACTGTGGACGACGATATCGGCACCGTGGTCGAGCGGGTTCTGGACGTAGGGGCTCAGGAAGGTGTTGTCGACCACGACCAGGATGCCACGCTCGTGGGCGGCAGTAGCAACGGCGCGGATATCCACAAGGCGCAGGGTCGGGTTGCTGGGGGTCTCGATCCACACAAGCTTGGTGGCATCGGTGATGTGCTCGCGGATGTCCACCTCGATCTCGGGAGTGAAGGTGACCTTAACGCCGTGGGCCTTGGCGACCTGGGTGAAGTATCTGTGGGTGCCGCCGTAGACGTCGGAGACGGAGATGACGTGGGAGCCGGCGGCCAGCGACTGGAGGATGTTGGCGGTGGTGGCACTGCCGGACGAGTAGGCGAGGGCGTGCGTGGCGTGCTCGAGAGCAGCAACCATCTTCTCAAAGTTGGCGCGGTTGGGGTTGCTGCTGCGGGAGTACTCGAACTCGCCGATGGGCTTGCCAACGGCCGTCTGGGCGAAGGTGGTGGAGAGCGAGATGGCCTCGATCACGGCGCCGGTGGCGGGGTCGTGCGGGGATCCCGCATGGACGGCAAGCGTACCGAACCGATGGACGGGCGAAGGAGCGCGGGGGGGAGTGGTGATGGGGTGGTCGCTGGAGGCCGTCATTTTGTTTGATTTGGCGATCTTGGTCAATTGGCGCGATTCCGTAGGGCTGTGAGAGGGTCCGTTTGCGCGGGTAGGGCGACTAGTTACCGTCTAGCTGGTGTCGGTAGTTTGCGGAGATGTGACGGAGATGGCGCCAATTGGTGATCGGTCGGTCGAAGGTCGGCGTGGTGGTTGCGGTTTCGGGGCTGACGATGGAGAGAATGGCGGACTTCTTATGGGTTGTGCCTTTTTTTTGCGGGCCGGCGCGATTGTGCGATAGAGTTTGACGATGGCGCAATTCGAGTTTTTGCCGCGGATCCACCCACACACTGTTGCTTTATGAGAAAGAGGCTTGGCTCTTTCTGTTTTTCTGTTACTACTACAATGGAAGTGGAAGCTGCGACTGTGATGCTGACATTTTGTCTTTTATATCGACAATCGCCCTTCCCATCTCGACATGGACGAGCTGAATGATGACTCTGACAAAACCGTTGTCGTGATTGCTCAGCAGGATTGGGTCATCATCAGCACCATGGCACCATCGGTAACCACACACTGTCGAATACAAGCCGATACTGGCCGCGCGCAATGGCTTTTCCGAATCGGTAACATTAGGTAAAGGGCGCTTCTCAACCGACACGAAGCGACACTTGTTGTGTAATCTGTAATACCTTGGACTTTAATCCGATGATGGATAACTTTTATCCCATGTCCATGTGTTTCAATGTTCAATAGTTCTTGGCGCAAGGTCTATCGCAACTGGATTTGCGACGGCTTGAAACAATGAATATGCAGCGCGGCAAGTGATGACAAACGAGTCCGAGGTGTGACGTTGCTGACATATGTCTCAGTGGTTGGTAGAGATGCTCGGAAGGTTCTGTGACTCTATCAAGATCCCGATGTCAACGTCTCCCGTCTCGGCCCTGAGCATCATATAAGTCTTTATCCCGAGTTTCAATGGCATCCAACGTCACGGTCGCCATGTTGGGAGATCACCCCATCATCCACTGAACAGGACCCGGCAGCGTGGACGTGGGGTAAAAAAAGGTCAGATCGGATCCTAGGGAGCAGGGATGGGATCATGGCGAATCCCAAGATCTGCAATCTGCGTTCCCGTCGGGTTCTTGTAGCTGTCTTGTCGAGTCAATATTTGTATCTCATCTTGAATGACATCTCGTCGGCCTACTCACACCCTCATCACCCTTTTTAGCCAAAAGGTGGATGGATCCACTGACATTTGAGGAGCCTATCGCAACACACTCTCACAATGGAAATCGGAATATGCACCTCTGAGAGGTCAAGAGGTTCCGTTGAAGCCTCCACCAAGATATATCTCGTTTCTTTTTCGGTTAATCTCACCCAGAGTCATTCAAGCCCCTATTCCCGGGCCTCTGCCCGTTAAAAAGCAAGCATGTTCATGAGTGGAGAGTCCCGGAAACTATGACAATACGAACTGGCAGTGGAAACATTGGAAATAATTGCACATTTCCCCAGGTTTGGGCCCCCCCCCACAGCAGTCAGCATTGGATTGTGAACAACCGGATGCAGTCCTCCCTGCGCTCCACAAGGAACGGCCCCACTCGGATCTGGGAATGGCGTCACTTGATTGGCCCGACCAGAGCTCTGGACGACGGGGAAATTGACGGGGACTTGATCGTCGTCACCGTCAGTCGTTACCTCTACCTTCAAATCCCAACAACATCCTCCTCTTGTCTCTCGATTGTCTCGTCAGCTTCACCGTCGTCTCTCTGTCAATTCAGTCAATTCCAGCCCGACGATCGTCGTTCAGCTTCCCGTCCCCCGTAATATGGAACCCCGGTGATATATAACCGCCAGCGAAGGCCGTAACACACGAACATATCGATACCTACCTTACTTACCCTGTAAAACACCACCAAGATGCCTCCGCGTCGTTCCCACAAAAAGTCAAGGGCGGGTTGCCGCCGTTGCAAGTCGAGGAAGATCAAGGTATGTTCACGGAACAAAACAACCAGACACAAACATACCTGACCCTTCCACCTCCAGTGCGATGAGGTGCATCCTCGATGCGGCAACTGCGTCAAGCACGGCGTCCCTTGCGACTTCGAACATCCCGAAATCATCGCCGAGCTTCAAGCTGCTTCAGCATCGAGTCCATCGACTGCCGGAACACCCTATACTCCCGCGTATTCCCCCGGTGCCGAGTCCGTATCGAATGCATCAACCTCGCGCCTCCAACGAGCACCGCCCCTATGCCGTTCACCACCCTCACAAGCTCTCTCGACAACCACTCCGGCCGCCCACCGAATGCTCGAGCTGAGACTGATGCATCAGTACACCGCCATAACGTGCAAGACATTTACCTTCACCGCCCCCACGACGGAGGACATATGGAAGATAACCGTGCCAGGCATGGCCTTTTCGGGTTCTCAACACCTCACAGATGCCATCCTGGCCGTCGCCGCCCTACACCTGCGAAGTCAATCACCGAACGATAAAAATCTTGTTCGAGCTTCGCACGCATACATGGCGGCCTCCCTAGCCGAATACAGCGCAACACTTAGCAAGGGCATCGATAGCTCCAACGCCGAATCCCTCTTCCTAACCGCCTCCCTCATCGCCTTCCAATCGACAGCCACCCGCGTCTTCATGAAGGACGAACTGAGCCTCGCTCAAGCAACCGGGAACCACCTCGAGGATTTCAACAAGCAGGGCCGATACACAGCAGCCGGGTGCTACTCTATCCCCTTCTCATGGTTCCATTCCTTCCAAGGCGTCAAAGCAGTCACGGCCGCCTCCTGGCAATGGCTTCGGAACAGTCCCGTAGTAACAGAAGTAATCAACTCCCAAGCTGTTTTGCAACTCGACTTTGGATCCAACCGCCAAACTTTCTTCGGCCATCTCCTAGATGGGCTGGATGAAGAATTGGAAGAAATGGCCAACCCAGCGCCATTACACCCTGATTCACCCGGGCAACCCTTCCAACAGCGCCGAGCACCTGCCTCCCCAGAACTGGTAACCAGCACTCGCCAAGCATACCAACACGCCGTCGCCGTGCTCAACTGGGCGCATAAAATCCCTCACAAAGGGGCCCCACTCGCATTTCCAGCAACTGTATCCAAGCGCTTCATAGAAACGCTCGAAGAGCGCCGCCCACGGGCTCTCGCCATTCTCGCATGTTTCTTCGCCCTTCTGAAATCTCTCGATTCGATATGGTGGCTGCACGGCATGGCCCGCCGGGAAGTCCTTGGTGTAGTATCCCTCTTCAACAGCGACTTCTTTGGTCCCGAAGCGTATAGTAAGTGGTGGCCGCACCTCGAGTGGGCGATGCGGATCGCGCTATACGAGACGCCGGACGGCAGCTCGACGGTACCACCCGAGGTGTGGGGAGCAGATTGGTACGCGGAGGAACAGGCGCTGGAGAGCCAGGGGGGACACAACTATTATCGGCATATTGAGTTGCTGAGCCAGATGACTAATCCGACGAAGAGTATTCCTGTTGTTCCTGAGTGAACAGCCATCGATAAGAGGGGATACACCGAAAGGTGGGAATATGAAGATCAAAGCGAGAAGAAACCTGAGAGGGACCACCTACCAGCGGTGGTCCCTTTAAATGGGCTTCCGGAATACGAATACGATGGGGAGTGGGACCGCGCCTATCAACCATGGCGGAACGGTAGCCGAGGAGGGGAGGAAAATACGTGGCTTCCCCTCCTGGTCGAGAAATTACCGATGCCAGCCCCTTCACCGCAAACACCGACAAATGATGGCCCGGCTTGTCACTGCCCCACGGGAGAAGAAGAAAGTCAAATCGAGGAACAACGTCGAGAAGTATGTCCCGACCATATACACGAAATCAGCAACAAGAGATTGGGAACAAGTTGCACGTTTGGGGCACAGCAATATCATTTTACCATAGCAGTGGCGTTGTTACATGGAGAGGCGTTGAGAAGATTACTTTTACTATATACAGGGGACGACACATAGAAGGGTCCTAAAGGGGGTGATGTACCCGGGGTGGGGGGTGGGGGGTGGGGGAGGATTGGAAAGTTGGATGATACCCTTTGAAGAGACGGATCATGGTTGGAGACATTTTGGTTCTGAATTTTTACAAACAACTTGGAGGGAACGATGGACACTGGATATGTCCCATGTGTTGGGTTCCAAGGGAATAGGAAATTCCACTCTTCCTGACAGTTCCCATCTCTAGGAAATATACGTAATCCATTTCAGCTTGGTGATAGGAATCTTACCGTGCTCATCATCACTAACAATTTCTGCCATGTCAGATGTAAGTGAGCTACGACTCGAATGAAAGAAAAGACTTCAATCCTCTTCTTCTCCCCATGACCCCTCCGACGAAGGACAGTTGCTGACAGCTATCTCCGAAGCTCTCTAGACCCATGTATGGGTGATCCTCGAATGTGCTCACTCAATGTTCCTTCCTCTGTTTGGCCATCTATAATAGTGCGTGATTGGACGTCAGTGGGTAAGGAATCAGATGAGGAAGGAACGAAGAGCAGCGAGTCGGACAGAACCGGCTGAAGGGGCATGAACTCCATGGTAGGTTGTGCCTTCCAATCGTGGCGGTGGTCCAGCTCAAAATTTTTCCACTTGTGCTCAGCTAGTTCATCTCAGCTCCGCTTCAACCCTCATCCCTCCCTCATCACACTCGGAACAACCAACCTATCTCGCGCTTCATCAGCAAAGGCCTGGACGTGTGTCAGCCAACGACCCGAGCAAGCTGTCGATGTGCTGATATGGCTAAGCCGTCTCTTCACTTACTTCTCAGAGTTCCTAGACTTCACCCACAATCGGCGAAGATGGAACCCCTTGATCCATTCCACCTCGACTTTTCATCCTTCATCACTCTCCTGTCTCTCGGACATTTTCCATCGGTACGACCATCATGACGATGTAAGCCAGCACACTCTTCTTATTCACCTGAACCTGCTCCTCTGACTAACGAGCCCATTGCACAGGATAGATGGAAATATTCCGAAAATATGGACAACCATTTTCTACAAGTGCCTAGGGAGGTCCAGGCTAAACGTCACCTTCTTCCCTCCTCATCATCCCGAACATTCAATTACGACCACGCCTACGACCACTGTTTTAGAACGAGCACCAGAGCTTTCAAGACGACAACCAGCCCACATCTACCAAGATGTACCGCCGCCACACCAACAACGGAGAGGGCAGCAGCCGCCGAGAGAACCCTCTTCGCCGCCCTCCCCGCATCACCGTCATCATCCGCGACGAACCAGTCGACGGTCCTCCTCCACACATCGAGAGGGAAGAGAGGAGACGCCGGTGGCCCCCTCTCCGATTCCCTCCCCCGATGGTCAGATGGGACCCACCCACGAGACCCCTCCCACCAGTTCCCCCTCCAAGAAGGGGGGGACTCTGGGCCCGCGCCCAGGAGCTCCTCGGCCTCAACCGCCGCTTCCTCGATCGCATCGATCGCGAGATCGCGTTAGACCGGCTGGAGGCCCGTCAAACCGAGCGTCGGGCCCAGCGTGCTCGACAGCACAGACAGGAGGAGGAGGCTCGACGGAAGAGGCATGAGCAGGAGAGGAGGCAGGAGAGGGAGGCCGGGAGGAGACGGGAGGAGCACCTAAGGCAGGCGGCTAGGAGAGGTATGAATCCAACCTTGAAGCTCATAAACGGATGTGAAGCTAACTGCCAGACTGTATAGGCGAACAAAATCGCCAGCACGGCGGTAACGTACCAGCCACCAGGGCCAATCCCGTCGAAGCGCGCCCAGCGCCCGTCAACAGGCATCCAGGTCCCCAGGTACCGGCACCAGTACCGGCAGCGCCAGTCACCACAGTCACCACAGTCAACGCCGCCACGGCACCGGTCCCAGAGCCCAGCGTCGACGACGGCGACCTCGTCACCTGTGCGGTCTGCACCGAGGAGTTTCCACGCTCCCAGGTCCTCACGACCTCCTGCGCCCCAGATCCGCACCACTACTGCGGCCAATGTCTCCAATCGTTTTTCAGAAACGCCATGGACGGCAACGTCTGGCGCAACGCCGTCACCTTCCCCCCTACTTGCTGCGGCAACCGCTTCTACATTCACGCCAACGGGCCTGGCAACGAGAACCCTTCTCGGGAAGTTCGAGCGCGCAACGAGCGCTTCCACCGGCTGCTCGGTGTCGACATGGTCAGGCAGTACATTGCTCGTACTGAGCAGTTACGGATGGAGAGGGAGAATACGGGCACCCGGTGCTCGAACGGGGATTGTGGCTGGCTAGTCCCTGAGCGGTTCACGGGCGTCGAAGGTCGCAAAGAGACAGAGGTCGTCTGCCACCACTGTCGACAGGTGACCTGTATCATCTGTGAGGGCAGGGCACACCGTACCAGGTACCAAGAGCGTTGCCCTGGCCCGAGAAGAAGGACAGAGGAGCAGCAGCAGTCGGAGGAGCAGGCCGATCGACAGTTCAGACAGTTGAGGCAGGAGGAGAACTGGCGGACCTGTCCGACCTGTGATTGGACCGTCGAGAGGGACGGTGGCTGTAACCTGGTGAAGTGAGAACCCCTTCTTGTTTGAAAACTAGAGGAAAAAGGTTACTGACAGTCTTACAGGTGTATCAGGTGCGATACATACTTTTGCTACCACTGCCTAACCATTCACCCTAACGGGCATAATGATGGGCCACTGTGCGCCTGCCCCATCCTTGAGCTTCACGAGCCAGAGAGGCGGATCCGAGAGAGACAGGTAGCTGGTATTCCGGACCACGTGCCTGAAGGCGAAGAAAATGACTTCTTCCATGGTGGTGACCAGCACCAACACCAGCACCAACAGCACCGGCACCAGCGCCAGGACGGGCACCACCACCGTCGTCACCACCGTCACCACCACCACCGCCATGACGACCACATCCTCGACCGCTTCCCCCAGGATGATGACTTCTTCCTTGGCGGCGACCACCATGACGTTCTCGACCACGTCCCCGAGGACTTCCTCACCCGCCCCATTGAGTGGGACAGCGACGACGACATCTTCCCTGATGACCTTCGGTTCATCCTCGATACTTTGACCAGAGGGAGGATGCCTTGGTAGGTTATCCTCGACCTGGTCATCGGCAGGTTTTTTTTAGGAGATGGAGGGGAGGAAGGGAAGGAAGGGAAGGAAAAGAACGAAGAGGTTCGTTCATTGGGACAACAAACTATCACCCATCATCACGACGCTTGTCACCACCAGATATCTCTGAGAGGGGAAACAACATATCCGATCCGCCCCGTCACTCCCCGGTTGTGGTTCTACGTGGAACTACTCGGACCCATGTACCAGCCCTCAAATAACGGGGCAACATGACCAAGTAAGTAGAACCGAAGCAACTGGGGAGGCAGACGAGGGGAGCAAACAGGATCGGAACGGAATCAGAAGAAGCCTAGGTAAGCGTCCGATGGGAGAAGTTTGGGAGGGGAACCATATGAAAAGCTGGGATATCTAGATAGAAGCTGGAATATTAATGGAGTGGTTCTAGATGGAGTTCGGTGTTGGAATAATCGATTGGATAGTTGGAATACCCATGCATAGCATACCGTTGCTTCGAAGTTAATGGATTGGTTGCTGATGTTGATTTGACGCCTTCTTTCGTGCTTTGATATGTTGTTGGTCGAGTGATCGTGAATCCAGTCATTCGAGGTAGTCCACTATCGCAACTTTACCAAGTCAGACGTCCACATAGGCTCCCTGCAATCTGGTTCCGAGTTGGAGTGCTTCACCTGTCTGTCTTCCGATGAGTTAGCTGGGTTCTGATTACTAGGTCATGTTGCTGACCAGGGGAAAGAAAAGGAGGAGTGAAAGGAGGGAGGAGGATAGAGGCTTTATACCCGAAAGGTGTTGCGCACAACACACCTCTGTAACCTTACCACCGGCTGCCAACTCACTATCACGTTTCACAGGGGCAGTTTCACAAAAGGCAAATTGCGCTACTGTTTGGTATTGGTAGTACCTGACTTCACAAAACTGAGAAGTTCGTGCCGTACCGTTCCCCAGACTTATCAAGCCATGTTTTCCCAACCCGTAGACTTTGAGCACTAGAATTATGGATACGGATTAGTAGAGACTGTCTCTAAGCAAGGAACTAAAACTTGATTGTATCCAAAAAACGCTCTAAACGCCGCCATGCTTCTCTACGCTGTCTATGTAGATAGTAGTTGTAGTATATGTTCGTCGGACCAGAGCCCTCCTGCCCTGTCCTCTCCGCTTCGCTTCGCTCGGCCTGTGGTTCCTCTTCCTCTCATCAAAAATACACAAACCTAAATACGCTGTGGCCTATGACGTATGCCAAAAAGGACCTTCACTCCGAAGAGGCATGCTCTAGGTATAAGGTATATATACTCTCGGTGATAGCAATAATCGCAAAATGTGGTGTCTTGGTTGATCAGGGATAACAACTATCGATCCCGACCTAGCCGTTCCTCGTCATCGCGCGTCAATTCGTACGCGGGCCGGAACTTGTTGCCCTCGGCGTCGAGGGCCAGCGCAGGGTTGGGCCGCGTGTCTCTTGTTCCGCCGAGGGAGGAGAAGCCCTGGGAGTAGAGGGAGCAGAAGGGGATGTCGAGTTGGCGGATAAACTGTTTAGCACAGTGTCAGCAAGAGCTTGGCATTTCGTCTGAGCGTTTGTGGCGTCCTAGATATTTGGCAACTCACAGTCCATATCTCAACATAGTGCCAATCCAGCACGGGATTTATCCGCATAAATTGCGGCCAGCCCTTATCCGTCGGCGTGAAACTGGTCAGGAACTCGCTGTGCGGATCGGTCCGCCGCGTGCCCATGAACACGGCTTTCACGTGTGGCTTTTCGTCCAGATACACATCGAGCGCCTGGCGCATGGGCAGGGCGTATCGTGCTAGGTCGAGGTGGTATTCTTCTGTGGTGGTGGCGACGAAGTCCTCGACTTGTTGGAACGGGTCTGGCGGGGCGATGTAGATGCATTGGAGACGGGGGAGGGTTTCTTTTGGTTGGACTTTTGCGGGCCAGCAGGCGAGGATGAGGATTAGGAGGACGAGACAGTCTTTGCCGCCGTTGTAGGAGAGGGAGATTTCTTGGGGTCTGTAATTGCGTTGCGATCATGTTAGCTAGCTAGCTTGCTGTGATGGTGACCGGGATTGAAAAGGGCCAAGGTTACCTATACCGACCCAAGGCTTCCTCTATCACCTCGATAGCATCGCGAGCCCGTCGTTGAGTACCCTGTACCGTCTCATCGTCGGATTGGAGAGCCAGAAAGGCAAGGAGCTTTGCGCGCAAAGCGGCGCATACCTCGGCAAGGCTGCGGGGTTGGCTGACGATCTTGGAGACTGAGGCGGTAGTCATGTCTGTCGTTGTTGTGTAAGTGGTCTCTGAAGTGGGAAAGGGCGCAGTTGAACTAAAGGTGGTAGACGAAGCTGAAGAGACACCGTTGCCGACGCGCAAGTCTTGGGGAGAGGGCGAGTCTTGTGTCATGTTGGAAGTTCTGCGCGGGAATTGGGACGAATTTAAGCTGTAGTAGTAGGTGTCGCAAAGGGGGAAACTCGGATCCAGGCGCAAGAATCACCAAGTATCATGCTCGGTCAGACTGACTCTGTATGGGTACTCGGTATGTCGCCTCCTCAGCCTTGCCGTTGTCAGGTAGATGGCCTCGATGTGTGTGACGGGACAGTGTCTCCCAGGAGAGACGAGGATGTGCTGATAGAGGGTCAGCAGAAACAGAGACAGGCTTGACAGGGAAAGGACAGTGATTGGATCGAACGAGGCTCGTGATAGTCAAACAGAGAGACTGGACACTTCAGGTTCCCCAGGCCATGGAACCGGGCGTCATGGAACCATTGGAACCCCTCCACTGCGACTTGGGGCCGCTGCCTGCCGCCCCCTGTGGTGGAACCATTCCGGGGGAAGTGGGAACAGCGATGGCCGCAGGGGACCCACGGCAAGGCGGGGGACTCAGGGGCTCATCAGCCTGGAGAGCCTGGGCATTGACGAGTCAACGCCTTTTGACGCCTTTTGCACTAACAATTTCCACTTGACACTTCTCACCACTTGCATCATCTGGTCGACAACCTCGATGCCACAACAACACCCGGACTATCGAATCCCAGTTTACCGATATGATCAGAACCCATATTTGAGAACTCGATGGGTGGAGAGAGAGCGGCTTCGTCTTGGGGTTAAATCTAAAGAACCTGTTACAGCAGGTGCAAGATGACGAGGTCACTTTTCCCCACCAGAGTCCAGAAAGGATGGTGATGCCATTCAGGAGCAACGACACTCTTCCTCAAAAGCTGATCGGCCATGGTCGTGGCAGAGAAGAACTTCTCAAGTGGGAAGTTAGTGTCTCGAAGAGATATCTTGACATCAAGATATAGTGATCTTGATTGTTTACCAAAAGCATACTCGATCCATCATGCGTATGAATCATCCATCATCACCATGACACTCGACAGTATTACATATGAGCTCTATCCACAACGAGGCAATCCCCATTCCATGATCTCGATCTCTACACCAATATCTCACCTTTAATAAGAGCACAGGGATCATCGCCATTGGAGGGAGTCAACACAGAATCGATATCAAGAGTCTACCATCATTCTTCATCAGCGACCCGACTGTCCAAAGTCCAAAACTCGCGTCCCCTAGCAACGAGCCTTCGTCTCCACAGAAACAGCTTGCGAAAGAGAGTGACCATGACCGCAACACTGGCAACATCTCAAGGCCAGTGCCTATGGCATCGTCATTTCAACGTCACTCCCGTCTGCCGGAATACGGTCCGTGAGTCCACCGTTAATGGATGCTCTCGAGATTCGCTACAAGTCGGGTCAAACGAGTTGACGTGTTGGATCGGGTGGCTTGGAATCACGTCTTATGCACTTATCTGCATAGAAACTCGACCGAAGCATCTCTTCGGCTCGCACCTGGCTGGTTCGGGTTTCCTGCATGTTCAGCTGACAGCATGACAGTGACCGATTCCGACGTCCACCGTCAAACTGCCGCTTCCGCTGCCGTCAGCACACCAAGTCCGGAGACACGCCCGGCAGCCAAGAGTGAAGCTTTAAACAACGACACCGGCAAGTAACTCGAGATGGGAACACGAACCCCCTCTTTTAAGATGTCACAAGGCTGAATGGAASSTTCCATTCAGATCTCAGTTCCCCTCGTTTGATGAAGCGATCGTAAGGCGACACGGGAGGGGTAAACGTTCTGGAAGGTCCCGAAATGAGAACCATCCAGAACAGAAGCCATGAATCTTTGCGGGGTCAAAGCATTTGACGATAGAGATCTACTCGAACATCTCATCAACTTCTAGGAACCTATACCCACTCGGACATACGAGCGAAGTACCTTCTAAACACTATTCGCCGACATACGTGCATGTACCTCAACACCACGACCAGGAATCTCGGTTAAGTGAGCTCACCTTGGACAAGCTCTGCTCTTCCTGCGGGACGTGCTTTCTCTTGAAAACAGCGGACGGCCCCGTCCCCTCCTTTGCATGTGACGGCATGATGAGGTACATCTACCTTTCGGTATGGATCTCCAGTCGACTGATCTCACCAGTTTGTCTTACGGATCTTGGTCTGTAAGAGAGAGTGGAAGACGGAGAACTCCTTGGCCTTGAGATACCTACCCCAGCTGCCCACAGCTCTCACTGCATGGTGCATAAGGTACTCCTCTCAAGCACACTCGAGCATCTGTGATACGCAATGGAAAGGTATAAACCTCCGGCAACCCCGCCCTCTTCACCCGCTTGTGTTCCTATGCTACTCCTCCTTTAACATCTAACGATTCCTCTTCTGACTGTTGCTATTGAAACTTCATTTGAACTCTACTTGGAAGTTCACTTCATCTACACTACACTTTACACAAGTGACAAGTCCACAACAATATACAACTACACAGCTCAAGTCGAGTCAACACTATCAAGACTTTGACTTCAACACAACTCGCCAACAACAAACAAACAACCACCCTCATCGTAACCACAACAACACCTTTCCCAACGCATAACAACGCCACCCCCCTCTTCCCCCACCCTCACCCCCATCCATCCACCACAATGGACGACACAAACACCACCGGCACCGGCACCACCAGCGTCGGTCCCCTCCCACCCACCACCAACCTTCGCAAACCGACCTCCTCTGACACCGCTCCTGCCGGCGTCAGCTCGCCCACCGGCACCACCCCCGAGTCGACCACCACCCCCGTCGCGCCCGTCTCCGGCGGCGCCCGCACCTCCACCGGCTCCTCATCCACCGGCAAGACGGGCGACACGGGCCCGGCTCAGAGCATGATGAGCAGCATGGGCACCGGAGCAAGGGATACGAGCGATAGTAAACTGATTGACGACAGCACCAAGCTCTTTCCCTCGGTCGGCGGGACCATGAGTAGTGGTGAAGGAGAGGCACAGAACATGTTTAGGAGTGAGAGGAGTGCTAGTACTAGTTCTACTAGTAGCACTGTCAGTGGGAGTGATCGGTTGATGGGGTCGGCGAGCACGGTTACTGAGTTTCCGCATGCTAGACGGGTATGTTTTCCCCCTTTTTCTTTTGTTTGGGGGCTAATTGAAAGGGGGGTTGTTGGCGGTAATGGGGGGAAGGACCTCCCCCGTGCTAACAGCTGGAAAACACGCAGACATCATCCCACCATCTACTCTTCGAGGGCTTGATTGAACAGAAGAGAAGGAACGATCCGACTAGTGTTGCGAGACGGCAGAGTTTGAGTGAGCAGAGGCCGTCGGGTGGTGGGTTCATTGCCAAGATGTGGAATAAGTATGTTCAACAACTCTCCCTATAACTTTCCTCCCCTGTTATCCGTCCTTTGTTTATTTACTTTGTTGATGGCTAACTCGTTGGTGATTGTGACTTAGCTGGGTACGCGGCGCCCCCCCTGACATCTAAACGACTCGTTATTTCCTTCGTCTCGCCAGAACGTTTTTTTTTGGGGGGTTTTTTTTTTCCGGTGTAAAACAAGAAATATCAGATATGGGGATATCAAATTGTATGAAACAACGAACTCAACGGAAGATATTGGATATAGCCGTAATTGTTGTATAAGGGCAGGCACGATGGAGGGGGATGTAATTGGCATTAATAATGATTGGGAATCAATGCTTGAACGGATGGGATGTGCGGTGGTTGCATGGAAGTTGTATTTACCGGTCTTTTCACATCTCTTTTGTCACACACTGTTTGCCATTTCAGGAGTATGGTGGGTTTATTATCGACCTGTTTCAATTATGTATGGTCTTTTCGTGTTTAATAACGATGTAACGACTGATGGCAGTAAATAAATGCTAAAAGATCGTATATGACATCACTTCAAACTTCATTGCTCGGTTTGTGGTAAACCAACCAACCTACATGTTCCCTTGCGACTCGGGGAGCTAGGAAACATACGGATGCCCTTTAAGACTTGGGAGGTTATATGTCTTCGGATCGGCGCTGACAGACTTGAAGTCCCATATGAAGAAATGTTAAGACGGAGATATGGGAGCATGTTGGTAAGATACCTCTACCGACCACCACAAATCCCTTCCATCATCCTTAACAGGAGGACAATCAATGTCGAAGCATCGATGAAAACAGATGACAGGACAATACTAGACAGGAGAGGTAGTGCATGAAAACTCCTTCCAAACCCCCCGTTTCACTCTTTCCCATCTTGGAAGTCCTTCCCAACATTTTGCACATTCACCACTCGCACCTTCCCCCAGTTCAATCATAACTACCTAAACAAAAAAAGACAAAAAAAAAAAAAAGACATACAACACCAGGTTATTCGCCGGTCGTCACCGATCCGACTACTGTTCTGGCGGTCACCGGCTTATCTAGGGGAGAGCGGACGGGATCCCGAGTTTTTACCCTGGTGCCTATGGTCGTATGTGATTGGTGCTAGCAGTTGGAGAATGTGGAAGTGAGAAGTGGTGTGCGGGTTTATATATCTTTATCTAACCATGAGCTTGTTGGGCGTGGAGTAGTGTAGGAGAAGCGTTTTGGCTCAACGCCCCGAAGAAACCGAGGCGAAATATCTATTCAACATCTCGCCGTTTAGACAGCCGATAAGAAACCAAAGAGATTGAGCTAGTCAGTAGTACACGAACGGCGTATTACTCGGTCTTTGAAAGGGGAAAAGGGTTAGCGTTGAGGATTTTTCCCTTGAAGTATGGTATCATGACTAAGGTAAGGTAGCGTCAATGTACGTGATCAAAGCATGAGAGAGATAGAAAGGTGAAGACTCATTTGTTACTCGACAGATGGATGGTCTGCATTGACCTGTCTAGTAGGTAGGTAGGCAAACACCGGAGGAATGAGGCCAATTCGGCACTGGTGTTTCACCACCACCCAGATCAAGGACTTCACGAGGTCATCGGCACAACCAGTCAGGACACTCAGTCGCAGCTGAGGGCATTCCAACTTTGGGCAATTGAACAAGCCCTCATCACATCGAGAGATTCTTTTTGTACCGAAAGATACCTTCCCTCACCCATCGTCGGAGATATGTGCCGGAGGTTGCCGGAGGACACGGGAGGGAGAGGCCTAAGACATGGCCGTCACCTCCATTCCTAACCACAACCCACCACCAATTTTTTTTGCTGGCAGAATAGAAATGCATGCCTTTTCCTACCACAACCCATGTTCATCACAATCTCCCACCACGAGGCATGGGATTCCAGTTGGCGTGTCGCGGCATAGCAGCGACAACCAAGTGGTGGCCGGGAAGATGACATCCGGTCAACAACATAGCACTGAAGCGACGGCGACAACAACAATAACAACGAGAAGGGAACTCACCTATAAGTATCCCCAGATCTGACCAGACTAAAAGCTAATTCCTTCCTTCCTTCCTCACCAGCCTTCATCTCCTCCACAGGTCTCCATCATCAGGACTTCACTCTCTCTTTCCCAAAACCACCAAAGCCAAACCAATCCTTACAACAACCACACTCACTACAAACCTCATTCATTTCTGAAACCTTCACTCCTTTCAAAATGAAGTCCATCGCCCTCACCACCGCCCTCTCCCTCGCCATGGCCGGCTCCACCCTCGCCGTGCCCATGATGCAGACCTCCCAAGGCCACGCAGTCGCGCACATCAACGCCGAGGCCCTCAAGAACAACCTGGAGATGGCCAAGGCCAACACCATGGCCTCCCAGGAAACCAACACCAACATGAAGCGCCAAACCACTCCCGGCTCCGCCCCCATCACCTCCGCCCCCGTCGGCGCCATCCCCTCCGTCACGCTGACCGATCTCGACCGCGTCGTCTCCAGCGTCGGCGTCATCGTCAAGAACGCGCAGGACGACCTCAAGAAGATCGACATCAAGGACCCCCAGGGCGTTGTTGGCATTCTGCCCCAGCTGCTCGGCAACGTCACCCAGACGGTGCAGCAGGGAAATGCCCGCATCAAGGCGAACCAGAAGGCCATCCTGCCCACCGGGTGAGGCGTTGCTGGTAGTGCGCTTCCCCTTGGCGCACTTGGTGGTCTCACCGGTGGTCTCCCCCTTGGTGCGCTTGGTGGTCTGACCGGTGGTCTCGGAGGACTTGGTGCTTTATCTGGCGTTACCAACGGTCTCGCTGGACTGACCGGTGTCACCGGCTTGTTGTCCAGCTTGTTGAACACCGTTACCGGTCTGCTCGGTAACCTTTTGCAGCTGGGTGGTGGCCTTCCTGGACTTGGTGGTGTTGCTGGCACCGCCACTGGTGCTGCTACTGGTACCGGTGCTGCTACTGGTGGCTTGGACTTGGGCTCTCTGACCAACTTGGCCAACCTCAACGCCCTCCTCCAGCTCGGCGGCGGCTTGACTGGTGGTGCCACCGGTGGTCTGCCGCTTGGTGCTCTGCCGCTTGGTGACTTGAGCAACCTCACTGGTGTCTTGAGCCCGGATCTCCTGAACCAGCTGCTCGGTGGCGCTACTGGCGCGGTTGGTGGCGCTACTGGCGGCGCTGGCTCGCCGTTGAGCGTCGTCTCGGCGTTGCTCGCGGCTGTCATGGATCTGGTTAACGCTCTCCTCCCCGGTGTTCTTGGTGTGACTGCTGGCATCACTGGGGGTCTCACTGCCACTGCTTAAAGCAAGGGTTTGAGATATCTGGAAGGCAAGAAGAAGGCTTTGTTGTCGACCCGCGGGTTGAGATGAGCCGGGAGTAGCATGTTGTGGTGGTCCTTGGACTTTCGCTGGCTCTCGGCTGGGGATGTTGGTCGCATTGGTGGAGAAAATGTTTTGTCCTCTTTTTCCTTTTCTCTAATCTGGCAATAAGTTTTGTTTTTGTCGATGCTTCTGTGGAGGAGATGGTGTCGTACTGGTGCCCGGAGAGGGGGAAGTGTAATGACTGTTTGAGAGTGTGCGTGTTAGTTTTGCTTTGAACAGAAAATATTAGTGGTTTTGCTCTTGCCTTTTTTGACCCATTTCGTGATATGTTGTAGTGTGATCTTGTTGGCTGAGGTTTCTTCAGTCAAACAACAGACCATCTGATGCATCAGGTTCGTGTCTGCCTCCAGTGCGGGTATATAACCCGCCACACCATCATCTCCTCCCACATCGACCTAGGACCCAGCACTAAACACATACGACCATAGGCACCAGGGCAAAAACTCGGGATCCCGTCCGCTCTCCCCTAGATAAGCCGGTGACCGCCAGCCTAGTAATCGGATCGGTGACGACTGGTGAATAAGCTGGTGTTGTATGTCTTTTTGTATGTCTTTTTTGCTCTTTCCTTTTCTTTCCTCCTTTTTGGTTTGGCATTCAGTTAGGAAGGTATGTATGTTGGGTATAACGGACTAGGAAAGAACTACCTTTACTTGCATCCCACTTGGGATAATCAAGCGCAGAACTTGAAGTGATCCGATATTTCGGCTGTCACGGTTTTGTCCTTCACAGACAGCGAGCAATATCCATCCGTACAACTAGCCTGATCGTTAATAAGCCCGCCCATTTCACATCGACATCCAGTGCTGGAAAGTCACGGTCCTCGAAGGAAGCGACGTAATTGAAAAGCTCATGTTCTGTCTGTTCTCTTTATATGTGTTCCTCGAAACTGAGATGTACCGGGAACGACACCGCTCTACATATCAGTATTTTATGATTGATCTCTCTCTCTCTCTCTCTCTCTCAACTTGCTTTGACTTCAGCGGACAATTGATACAACTCCTCGGCGAAACTTCCGAGGACAGTCACCTCACGAGCCAGATCAATGACGACTCCCTTGAACTGTGCATAGTCCTCACCATTAGACGCAAACAAAATCATGAAGAAAATTCACCAGAAAATCCGGATACCAACGCAAAAGCAACCAGCATGGCGCTAAATGGTTGTCGAAGCAAGTGAAAATGGTCGGTCGATGAAAAACTAGAAGTAGATACAACCCTGTCAGCAGTTCCGAAAACCTATCGGGTTGTGCACACACGTCTGTGTGATGTCGGGAAGACGGGCGGGTAGCTGCATATGTTTGACGATGAGATTGGTGAGTTGACGGGATGAAATGACAAACATAAGACGATGGGACGAGTGAAAGAGAGGAAAGCTATGAGTTAGAAATGGTCAAGCAGAGCACACTAGGAAGGTGAGTGTTCAGGAAATAAAAAGTAAACAGCATCATTATGAAGGCTAGTGCAAAGACGACAAATGAATATGCTAGTGACCGGTGGCCACAAACCATGTTCCGGGAAGATTCCAATGTTCATGAGTGAGACCAAAACGCGGGTAGAGTTAAAACTGCAAATTACCGTTTTTGTTTCAAGTCGCTGTATCTCCCAGGTTCACACACACACACTTAATCCCAAAACCAAAGACGACGAACTATCCGCTTAACGCCACGTTCCCAGCACCTGGTATTTTATAAAATCGATATAAGAGTCCTAAGAAACGCAATTCCGAGGTGATTTCTATTGGGTGAATTAGGCTATCGTCCGAGATCGATCCTACGACCGGTGCTTTTCGCTTTCTGTTGAAGTGAGAATATCTGATTAGTGTTTGGGTTGCTGAGAGTCACGGCCGTTGTTCTGAAGCTCACCCAGACGCTGGTAGAGTAGGTAGAGCGCCATGCGGTTGCACTCCTCTGTACCGGTGATGGTGACAAGTCGCTCATTACTGTTGTCCTGTGGTTCATTAATCTTGATCACACTGCCAGAGATCTGTCTGATCTCGTTGATCTTCTGTCCACCCTTGCCAATGATGGCACCGACCATATCGTTGGGAATGTAGATCTGCTGGGTGAGGGCAGCGCCGGCAACAGGGGCGCCGTGAGGGCCAGCAGCATGGGGAGCCGGGCCGGCGTGACCGACATGGGGCGCAACGTGAGGGGCGGCGGCACCGTAACCACCGGCGGCGTGGGCACCGTAGTGCAGCGGAACGGCAGGGTTGGGCTGGGCCGGATGAGGCGCACCATAAGGCGCAGGGTACTGGCTGGGCGGCATGCCGTGGTGGGATCTGGGGTCGGGGCGGTTGCGCTGGTAGTAATCGCGGTTGCCAAAGTTGCCGCCAGCGGGCTGAGGAACGTAGGGAACGACCTGCAGTCCACCGGGAACAGAAGCAGCGGGGCCTCCGCTACGGGTGGCATAAGCCGAGGCGGCGGGACCACCGAAGCGCTCGTTGAGCTGCTCGAGAAGAGTGCTACCAACGTAGTAAGTAGCAATGTGAACAGCATCGGCAACGCCCATAACGACCAATGACCGTTCAGTGGAAAGGGGCAGGCAGGAGTCGGAGGCATTGAGACGAGCGCCGGAAGCCTCCTGGATCTCCTTGATGCGCGCACCGCCCTTACCAATGATAGAGCCGATCAAAACGTGGGGAATCAGAAGACGCAGGGGATAGGTCTTGGAGTGGGTGTGGGAAGGCTCAGCAAGAGGCTCATTGTTCAGCGTACGAATAATCAAACCGAATGCCTACGATTGTTAGCCAGCGAACTGCCGAGGGAAACATTCCTCCGAAAGGACGACATACCTTTGCGACCGCATCAACAACACCACTGACAGTGAGAATACGTTCAACGGCGCCCTTCTGGTAATCGCTGACGGTGCACTTGGCGTTGGACATCTCTCTGATCTTGGAAACATTCTCGCCGCCCTTTCCAATGATGGTAGCGGCTTCCGGGCTGGAAATAACCGATCTAACATGGATCCAAGCAGTCTCGTCGTGAGGTTGAGCAGAGACCGGGGGTTGAACGCGGCTGCGGGGACCGTGGTCCTTAGCTGCCTTGCTCTCGGGGGCATCAGGGACAACGGTGTCGCCCTGGGCATCCTGAGCCTCGGAATTGTCTCCCTTCACCTTGGTGCCGTTGGACTCGGGGGCGGGGGTGGGGGTAGCGGAGCCGGCAGTCTCGTCGGCATTGTGGCTGTCTTGGCGAGCGGGAGCCTCAACCTCGTCTTGGGCGTCCTTGACGACTTTGTCGAGAGCGAGCCTCTTGGCCTCGGGCTGGTCGTTGCGAGAGGGCGAAGAGGACTCGTCCAGGGGCCGCTTAGCGGACTGGGTGGGCTGTGGCGAGGCGGACATGGTTGCGAGCTAGAAGTCAGGTAATAATCACGTCTCGATGAAGAGTCGTGGTCGCGCGAGATGAATATTCTTGTTTGAATTATCGAACTTGATTTATCTACACCTTGGGGGTTTTCGAAGGAAAACGTGCTGGTGTAGGGGTCGGGACTGCGCTCTAGGATCGACGGGATGACGGAGACCGGTGCTGGTGCTGGGTGCTCGTAGTATGGGAGGAAGGAGGCCTATCGCTGGATTGCTTGATTTGCAGTGTTGGTGATGCCTTGTCCGGGGAGTGGTGGTGGTGATGAGCGGCAAGGGCGAACGCAAAAGAGTAGGTAGTAGAGGTTGAGCAAGGAAGATGGTAGAGGGGTGGATGTGATGATTGCTTTTTTTGTTTGGAAGAGAGAGAAGCACACTTCTGGTATCTCAAACCTTCTTTCGCTTGTCAAGCGTCTGCTAGTCCAGGGTATCCGAGATCCGGCTGCAGCTACCGATAGCAAATCGTGGATTTGACCCCCGGTTGTAAGCTTCTTTCGATCCGGGTGGTGTGGTTGAGGAGGGACCGGGACCTGTCTGTGATGGGGGGCAGATGGTAGGAGTGCGGTGGGCGGTCGGCTTCTTGGACGACGTGGTGATGGTGCGCGTGGTCGTCTTCAAAAAAAAAGAGATGGGATGGCTCAAGTCAACAAGATGACGGAAGAGAAGAAGAGGAGACGACGACGACGACGACGAGGGGTGTGGTCGAGGAAAGAAAGGGTTGCCAGGTGGTGAGTGGCTGTTGGGGGAGAAAGTGGAAGTGGAAGTGGAATGTCTCGAAAGAGGTTTGGAATTGTGGAGAGGAAGGAGATGGGTGATGAAACTGAACCTGAGCAGGATCAGCAACCGGCCGTAGCCTCAACGCGACCCACAGGCACAGACCACAGGCCAACTCAACACTGCAGCCTCAGGTGACGGTCCGGTGCAGATCTGCAACCAGCTGCCACTCTGTTTGCAGCCAGCTGTTTGAGTCCCGTTGCCACCTGCGCAGCCGCCCTGCCGGAGAAGCTGCCCTGGAGCTGGCAGGCTGGCAGCGAGTTGGTGCATCCCCTGAACGGCGCAGCCCAGCATGCAACCCCAGCGCCCTCCAATGCCCAACGCCCGCCCAGTTGCCAAGGCATGATCCGAGCTGTGCCCGCTGTGAGGTTATCTCAAATAGTGGGTCCAGGCCATCAACAACCTGAACGCCCGAGAGAAACTGCGATCCGATTTCAGTTCATCACGCTCACGCAGCAATGCCTGCTGCCTGCAACACCACTACTGCTGTAATACAGTAACACGGCGTTACGGCGTAACAATACCATCGAGACACATCCGATGGTTTCATCCCAGCTCAGGTTATCGTCTTGAGCGCCGACGACGAAAACAAACGGGCGCGTATTCAAGCGGGCAAATTTACAGGTGCAGGTTGGTGAGAGCTTCGTGGTTGGCTGTTTGTTGACTAAAATCCTCATCGGGATTCGTATACGAGAAGTCGTGTTTTGAGCTTCATCATCCCGGCTGCAAACACACATTCCATGAACGAGGCACTAATGCCAAATCTCGTCCGGACGTCGTACACCACCAATAAACCGATACCTGCTTGCAAGTGCAACACTCTCTCACTCTTACTTTCACTCTCACTCCATGCTGTGATACCGTGCCCCCTATTCCTCACTTGCCACCATGGAAGGCATCATCGAAGGATCCACAGCCACAGGCACAACCGGCAGTGGTGGTCGCGTCAAGGATCCCGTGCATGAAGCCAACTTGGAGCGAACAATTCGCGAACTCAAGCGAATGACGGCAGAAGCCGAGGCGACTTTGAACGAGGTGAGCCCCATATGTCCTTCCATGTCAACAAACCCCCCCTTTTCATTCACTCGCCTACCCAACCCACCCACACACCTCACTCACTCGCTAACCACTTCCTTCACAGCTAAAGTCAAATATCACCCAAAATGGAGCAGCACCACCCCCCCTCACCCCCCTCTCCTCTATGCACCTCCTAACCCGCGCCTACACTTCCCTCTCCGAGTCCGACCCTATGCCCCTCCTCCCCTTCCCGGACTCCGTCCTCCCCGCCCTGCTCGCTCTCCGCAAAACCAGCCAAACCATCACCCAAACCACCACCCACCTCTCCTCTTCCTCCTCCCTGCTCGACCAGCAAAAGCGGCATCTGGAAGACTTAAAAGCCGAAGTCCGCGAGCAGAATGAGCTCCAGCAGGCCTTACAGGCGCGTGTAGAGGCGCTGAGAAAGGGAATGGAAGCGAGGAAGGAGATGACGCCCGAAGAGCTAGCGAAAGAGGAATTGGAGAAGATGCAAGGGGAAAGAAAAAAGTACGACGAGGAGACGAAGAAGTTGGTCAGAGAGCTGAACTGGTTCATTGAGGAGTACCTGGGCCCGTTGCTGGCGGCGGAGGAGATGGGCGGGCCGGTGGTGGGGGAGATGATGGATTTGGATGCGGAAGATCTTGAGGCGGGGTTTAATGCGAGGGGGAAGTTGAAGAAGGCTAGGGCGAAGAAGAAGACGGATGAAGAAGAAGAGGGGGACGGAAGAAGGCAGAGGAGGATTGATGAGATCTGGGGGAGTGTGGACAACCAGCAAGACGGGAGGCAAGGAAAAAGAAAGAGGGAGGAGAGGGATGAAGCGAGCGCGGCGGGTGCGGAGATGAGGACCTTGATTGAGAAGTTGCTGAATAAGAGCATGGATGCCGGAGGGGATAGCTCGGTGGCGTATGTGAGGATTGAGAGGGAGACGGCGGCGGCGAGGTTTTTGGTCAGGAGTAAGGTGGCTGTTTTTCACCCGAGGGATGCTACGAGGTTGAGGTTGGTGGATTTTGGGAGGGAGTTGGATGATTAGGGGTATTCGCGGAGGTTTGAAACAACGACCACGCGGTCTGGGGAAAATTACAGCCCAATACCAGAGAGCTCTTCATCATCATCACAGGTCCTCAATTGACGGCGCTGAAGGACCGAGTTCATCCCCTTCCCCTTCCTTCTCCAAGCCATCTCCCGGCAGGCAACGCACTGGCCAAGGGATTGAACCCCTGAAATCAATTAACGCGTCCGACGCGTCCGACGCGCTTACAGAGGTCGCTCTGTTTGAGCTTTTGCTTTTGCTTTTGCTTTTGCGCCCGCCTCCCCACCATTGAAATCGTTTTGCGCAGCAAACCAATGTTTGTTGCCCGTCGTCTTTTCTCTCGTTCTTCTCTTTCAATTGTTCCCAAAACACCCACAACATTCAAACACTTCACAACCACAACAACACCAATGACAACCGGCACCACCGAACCTACCTCCCCTCCCGCCAAGCGCATCAAAACCGACTCCTTCTCCCAAACCACCGCCGCCGCCACCATGACCGCCGATACCCAGACCCCCGCCGTCAACAAGCTCGACCAGGCCCCTCCCCTCCTCATCAAGAAGCTCTCCGACAAAGCCCGTCTGCCCACCCGCGGCTCCGCCTTCGCTGCTGGCTACGACATCTACGCTTCCAAGGAGACTACGATCCCTGCGCGCGGGAAGGGATTGGTGGACACGGATATTTCCATGGCTGTTCCTGCTGGGACTTGTACGTTCTTTTATCCTCCCTGCCTGCCTGCCTCCCTCCCTACCTGCCCCCCTTTCTTTCTTTCTTTTCTTTCTTTCTTTTCTTTTCTTTTCTGGTTTAGTTTTGTTCCCTTTGGAAACTGTAGCGATCAGATCAGATTTACCTTTACCTCCGGACCTCCGGTGGCCACTCCGTGGAGGCCCTCCGGGGGTGTCCTCGCTCCGCTCGTTTCTTCATTGTACCCAAGGATGGTACCAGCTAACAAGTAGAGTGACATAAAAAAACAGACGGCCGCATAGCCCCCCGCTCCGGCCTAGCAGCCAAGAACCACATCGACGTCGGCGCAGGCGTGATCGACGCCGACTACCGCGGGCAGGTCAAGGTTCTCTTGTTCAACCACTCGGACGTGGACTTTGCAGTCAAGGAGGGCGATCGCGTGGCGCAGCTGGTTTTGGAAAGGATTTATACACCCGAGGTTGTCGAGGTGGAACAGCTGGAGGAGAGCGTGAGAGGCGCGGGCGGGTTTGGAAGTACCGGTGTTAGCAGTGTTGGGGAGGTTAAGAACTAACGAAACCTGGTTTAAAAATTGGGAAAGGAATAAATGAATAATTGAAGAATTGTTGTTGAACTACTGGGACGTCAAGATTGCGCACATGGAAGATTTGGAGGGCGTTCGTTGGGGTTAGAATAGAGGGTAAAAATGTGTGGTATGGTATATTGGTCCGTTCGGGATTTAGGATCATAAATGGAGAGATATAAAGTTCAGCTCCATCCGGCGCATTGAGCTCGAGGGACCAAGACACCCGACCCGTCGTCCATTGTCTTCCTTGATGTATAAGTGTGGTGGTGTGATATATACTCTTAGCTGAGTGTGTTCGTACCCAAAAAGTCTCGCCATGCTATGCCAAAGTTCAACTTCTAGATAGCGCCTCGCTCATCAACAGCAGACAGAGTAACTCCTTCTATCCAATGGCCTTTGTCCCACCTCATTCCTTCCTTCTACTCCCGTTCCGCTCGCCAGCGTAGCATAGTCTCACACCCAAGCAGAGTAAAGGGACTAAGAGCACTCTATCCTCCTAGCCCTAAACTCCACCTCGGGATGCCTCAAACTATCCAGATGCCTCACCAGCCTCAACTCGGCCGCCTTGCTCTTCATCAAGTGTAATCTCTTCCTCGCCTCCGCTTCTTCTTTTTCCAGTTCTTCCACTTGTTTCCTCCGTTCATCTTCCTCTTCTTTTATCCTTTCTTCTTCCGTCTTTTCTTCCCCTGATACCCCATTGCTATTGGTCTCTGGCCCAAGCTTAGCCTTCTTATCGACGTGCCCATCCCCATTAACCTCCCCATTCCCATTCCCATTCCCATTAACCCCATTCGCCCGTTGCTCCTCCCTCTTCAGCTGCTCCTCCACAAACCCCCTAGCCCTCTCCACCCTCCCTTTCATCCCCTCCGCCGTCTTCGTCAGCACCTCATGCATACTCCCCAACACCTTCTCCGCCGCCTTTGCCAATGGCAAGTCCAGCGCATCCACTGCATCATCTGACAACCATGACTCCCGCTCTGTCAAGCCTCCTTCAGTATTGTATACAGCCTCCCGCATGCGCACAAGCATCAAAGCGGAAAACATATCTCCCGTCCCGGAGAAGTAACAGTCGATTGCCGGAAAGCTAATCTGGAAGGCGCGCGGTTGGCGGGTGGAGGTCATTGTTGAACCGACTACGCTGAGGGTTTTGGTGCGGGGGGGTTGCGACTGGCCCTCTTCTTGTGGTGTCGGGGTCGGGGCGGAGGAGTTGGGTGCGGTAAAAGAGGGAGAAGAGCTATCGGGGAGAGAAACGGAGGTGATGATTATGTGCGGGATGGCGTACCGCTCGTGGAGGACCAAGATGGCGCGGGTTAGGGAGGGCATGTCTACTATTTTGACTTCTGATAGTAGTCTTTGCTTGTTTGTTAGCTTAACCCAGGCCAGGCAGTGGAGGGGGGAAATGAGGAAGGGAAGGGGAGGAAAAGAAAGTAAGTAAGTACTCACTCAGCCTCAAATTGATTCGGCAGTATCAGATCCGCATACTTCACCAACCCCTTATACACCGGCACCACATCCTGCGCGACATACAAACTCCCATTATCGCCCATCACGGGGTCCAGCACCCAAAAGAAACTTCCCGGCTTCCCGCGAGCCTGAGCCTTTTCTTTGAGTTCTTTCGCTATCTCGCCCACTGCTTCCAGCGCCGGAGCACCGGGGACATATCCACTGAGCATCATGTCAAAGTCGTCGAGGTAGGATTGTTTAAGACCGCGGTAGAGGTCGCTGATTTCCGAAGCGGACACGCGCGTGCCGGTGAATTGGCGGTAGCCGGTGTGGTTGCTGAATTGCACCGTGTTGAGCGCAGCGACGTCGCAGCCGAGGGATTGCATGGAGAAGACGGCGATTTTGTTGCCTACGTATCTGGAGGGCGGTTGGGAGCGATTAGCTTCTTGTCAATGTCCTCTGCCGTCTTTTCTTGGTTTGTTCTTTCTTGACTCGTCGCGTTTTGTCCGGTCTTCCAAGTCCTCTCGTCTTATTCTGTCATCGTCGTGAAGGTCGGCGCAACTGGGATTGAGGGCAGGGTAACTCACCCGGAGACAACCTAAACACTCCCGGTCAGCAATTGATACAACCAGACTTGGGGGTAGAAGGACGAGAACTAGACTTACATGACTGGCGACCGCCAGCACGCGGGTATCAGGGACTGGAGGCTCTCCGTCGCTCATTGTGACCTAATTCGGCTTCTGGGTGGTGTAGAGGAAAGATCGGGCTCTGGAGTCGTTATTCGAACCGGTTATGTTCGGTAGATGTACTGCTGCGTAGAATGGCGGGCGCAAAGGATCTCGATCGTTGGCAGAAGACTCAACGGTCTGTAGATTCGGTGGTGTAGATGGTCTCTATATAGTCGGCTGCTTGAGATCTCGAGGAGATGTTGAGAATTGGTGCTGCTGAAGTCAAAAGACGTAGGAATGTTTGTTGTCAAGAGGAAGCCTGTCTCAAGTCGCAGAAGAAGTCCAAGGAAGTGGAAGAGCTGATCACCGGATCCAGAGACAAGAAAAAAGAGAGACTATGACACATGCGATCACAAGACCCTGGTCTGTCAGCGGTATCGCGATCGCAATGACAACTTGAACAAAAGACGTAGCTGACCGACAAAAACTTTGATCTCAATTAGATTCTATGAAACGATAGGATGAAAATGTATAAAAGCATCAGCGGTATCGCCCTCCTGTGTCACCCCGATTCCCGAGTCAAGCACCGTCATCCAAGCCATCGTCCTCGAAGAACCTGGAAGGGTCGAAAAATTCGCCGTTAACGGTCGAGGTCATCGCACAGGGCCGCGTCAATGACTCTTTCCAGGAACCAATTCAGGTGGTTTGCCCCGCCAAAAGTTTCCTGCAGGGCGCGACTATCGGACCAAGAAGACCCCGCCTTAAGGGCCCTAACCCGCTGGTGCCCGCCCTGCGGGACGTCACGCAGGTGGGTAACATTGAACGAACATTGTGGGGGATGCTTGGTGAACTATCTCAACTTTCATCGGACGAAAAACGTTGAAGGTGTTTAACATGAACTCAAGCTGTGATGTCAGGAGTGATGATTTGATTTTCGGATGCCAAAACCGGACTCAGCTGAATTCCCAAGTAGTGATGGTTAACCATAGAAGACGGGCAGTTTCCTAATGTTAGCGCAAGACATCGTAGAAGAAGACAATGACGGCCCTTCCACAAACATAGTGTCTCTTGGTGAAGAAGCTGGATGCCATCCGTGATATTCATTGACACCTCATCCACCTACAGCACGGCCTCTTCTTCCCTAAGCACTCATCTTCGCAACAGAAAGAACAAAACGCCCTCTAAAACTTTGTGTGTACTAATGCCAGACTCTTTCAAAACACAAATTTCTTTTCTTCATAGCCCATTTTCTTCTCATCATCAACCCTTGTTTTCTACATGAATGCATTCCTCCCCAAGAGACTTTTATAATAACTCGAGGTATCCATGAAGGGTGTAGCTTCCCAACATCGCGTACATGCAAAGACGGCGTGGTTCGTGGTTGTTGTCGTTGTAACAAACATGTGGTTCGGTTGGAGGTAGATGGGGCGTTTACTCCTCGTCGCCAATCTGTAAAACACCCCCAGTTAGCATCACACCTAACAGAACAACCACCCAGACAACAACAAAGACATACCTTGGGCGCAAGATAGAACCTCAAATAGCTGCTAGCCGAAATGTTGTACTCGACCAAAAGCGGCACCTCATTGGAGAGGCAGATCTTGACCGTGCTCGACAGCGCGCTCGCCTTGCAAAAGTTGACCAGGTACTTGAGCGAGAATGTCAGGGATACCGGCTCGCTCAACTCAATCTCGATATTCTCGCTCGGCTTGTCGACATTGGTGTGCTGGCGGAGGGTAATGCTGCCGTTACCGATATCGCCCTGGCAGCTAAACTTGACGCCGTCCTTGCTCGCCTCGATGTTGACGCTCTCGCTCATGGCCATGAGATCAGTGGTAATCCGCTTGAACTCAGCCGACGGCATGCTGATGGTGGCCGCGTACTCGGTATCAGGAATGCCCAGGTGCTCCTGGTCAATGTCCATGAGCTTGAGGTCGTACTCTGAGATGCGGTCGTTTTCGGAAGACTCAAAGACGAGGTTGAGCACGTCGGGCGCGTCCTCGGCCTTGAGCGTCAGGATGTCCTCGTTCTGCGCGGCGCGGAGCACCTTGGTCAGCGACGTCAGGTTGACGCCGAGCGCAATGTTGCGATCGCACCGGAAGGGCGAGAAGGTCTCCGTCTTGAGCATCATGGACACGAGCGCGACGTGCGAGTTGTCCATGGCTTGCAGGGCGATGCCCGAGTCGTTGCAGTCAAAGTTGCAGTCCTGCACGAGGTCCTTGATGGCGTCGACGACCTGGACATCATCATCATTACAAAGTTAGTGGGCGTCTTCTCCCCTCAAGCTCTTGACAGGAAGAGGACATGATATACCTTCTTCAGGATCGACGCCTGCTCCAACCGTGCTTCAAGCATTTCTGTTGTTGTTGTAGTCCTTCAGTCAGCAACCCATCACTTTTGTTCCATCCTTCCCTCCTAGTGCCAGGCAGGCAGCAAGGAAGCTTCACGCTCGTGGACAGAGACGACATACTGATGGATGTGAATTACTGAACTCGTGAAAAAAAAAAAAGAGGGAAGAAAAAAACTTCAGGGTACAAGAGGCGATGCGCGCGCTGGGTATCACTTGGGGAGAGGGAGGCGCTCGTGGTTTGACGAAGAAAGAAGGAGAGAAAAGATTGGAATTGGGAAGAGTTGGCGTGAACGGGATGGTTTTGTTCAAAAGCTGCACAGGCAGGCAATGAATAAAGAGAAAGAACCATACAGGTGGTGGAACACCCACTTCGCGACTTGACGCGCCTGCTAATCGTTGCTAAACGCGCTGAACCGGGGTTAGGCTTAATTGATTTACCGCTTCGGGCTAGCTGTCGGTGCACGGTCCCGTTCTCAGCGCTTTTAGTCTCCTTTCAGGCGCAATCTTCGCGTTTTCAGTGGGTGCTGCCTTCCTGCAAAGCTCCCGAATGAACCCCTGAATCTTCTGTTTGGATCGTGTCTCTCGTCGGCGATGTTGAAGGCATGCTTGCTTCGATATGACTTCAACTAGTCGAATCTCCATATTTGCTCTCTGTTCTACCTCCATTCTTCAATATTACATTATTCACCTATCTTACACCCTCTCTCAGCTCAAGAATTTGTCACAGAATGCCAGCCCAAGATCGTCTGTATAAAAGTAAACGCCGTTAAATTCTGTATCCCATATCGCTCGCTTGCGCGCCCCAGCTTTCAAATGATTCCATGGTGTATATCCGTCAAAATGCCATTCTACCCAAAGTTGTTATTGTAAGAAAACTGGCAAGCTGGCCTTCCTGTTGTTGGTCGCCCCTCTCTTTTGTCTGCGCGCAATGCCATGCAAGATTATGATGTTCGAAGAAAGGAAAACCGCAAAAGAGAAATGTCGCAAGTGAAATGTCGTCATAAAGAGATCCTCGTCGGCGCCGCACTCCCCCCGTTTCCACCTGCTGGGCCCGCGGTAGTATGCCTCTTCGGCCGCAAATTAATCACCATTTCCAACTCCTTCAACATGCCCCTACTCGCTTCTTGCTTGTCCCTCTGCATCGCTCTCATCTCCCTCTCTTCCTTCATTTTCACCAATCTCTCTTCCCTGGTCAGCATACTTCTCGGCCGAGCTGGTAGCGCAACCGCCTCATACATGTCGGGCTCGTTGGAACTTGGCGAGGAGTTTCGTGTGGGAGAAGTCTCCCCGTTTAGCGCTTTCAGCGCATCCTCTGCTCCGCCACCAGTTTCGTTCTCTTCGCCGACAGTGGTTAACCCGCTCAAAGAGGTAGCAGGCGAGTACAACATGCTCATGGACGAAAGACGTTTCTCATTGCGGTCGATTCCTGATGCTAGGGCAGCCTTGCCGTCCTCCCAGGCTTGTTGCAGCATCTTGAGGTCTTGGCCGATAGACTCGTATTGCGACATGAGGTCGAAACCAACTTCCGAGATATCGTCGGCTTCGTTGAGTGCTTTCTCGGACTCTTCACGCAACAGTGCCAGCTTGGCTTGGAGACCGCGGATGCCCGTCGATAGAGAGTTGAGCTTGCGGAATTGCGTTCGTCGCTTTTCGCGGTTGGGGGAAAGAGGGAACTTGGTTTCGGGGATGGCGGGGAAGCCTGTGTTTGTTAGATTTCATGGTTGCGGGAGAAAAGGATGATGGGATAACATACTCTCTTCGTCGCTCAAGATGAGACGGAGCCTCTCGTAGCAATCGCCTGTCAGACTGCTCAGCTGGTTGAGACACTGAGCCGCCGTTGACCACCGCACAAAATCGCTGTTATCTCCCATTGCCTCGAACGCAAGCAAAGCGCAGAGAAGCAACTTGCGGATCGTGTGAAACCGAGCAGCGGCAATCTTAAGCACCCGTAATGACTCGGCCTCCTCCGTCGCATCCTCCGGAAACCCTTGCATCGCATCGGAAATGTCAAAGTCGGTAATGTCGTAAACGTCGTAGTACTTTTCCAGATCCAACTGTTCCGAAAGCCCCCTCACCGCTGTCGTCACTTGGATATAACTCTTGATCATATCGGCAAACCGCTGCTTAAGAGCCTTGCGCAGGCGTCCACATCGTCTCGTTTGGCTTCGGTCCTCAATTCTGCTGATAGGCGGTAGTGGTGCGCTCCTACATGTCTGTTAGCCACGGATACTCATACTTACTGTTGCTTCCGGAAGTTATTCGGGAGATACTCACAGCCTATAACCCCTCGACACAAGCTCGACCTCCTGAATCAACGACAGCGCCGCACTAGTAGCACTATCCCAATCCTGACTCTTGGCCACGAAAGTAGCAACCTCGGCCAGTGCCTTATTCCTCACATATCTTAACCACTGTTTTCGGATATAAAAGTGCGCCACCAATCCCACAGCCACCGCCACCACCACGGTGATCAAAACCCCCCTCTTCGTCAAGCGGGTATAACCTCCCAAGCACAACCACCGGATCCCCAACGCTACCACCAACGCTCCCGCAGCCGTCGCTATCAACCCCGTCGAATTCGGTAGTACGACATCGTTACTCTGCCCTTCCGAAGCATCGGCGTCCTGGTTTCGGTAGAAGTGATTAAGTCCAGCAACCGAATGTCCACTCAACAACTGCGAAGCGACGATGGTGTACCGGAACTGCTCGATGAATTTCTGATTGTCGGCGCGGTCTATCCTCGCTGTTACGGCTTTCTTATCACCACGAACGAATGCTATTAGTTCAACCCACACGGCCCCTATTATTTGAGCGTAGAACCTTACAGAATAGGAGTCATGTAGCGAGCCGAGCGAGCTGTATCGCTTCATGCGGTGCGGGATGTCGAGGTGTATTGGTTCGGGAGCATTCTTTCGAAACCGCTTGCGGACCATGGGGCGGCCTACGGGAGCGAAGTTGGGGGAAGAGGGGGGTGAGATGCTGTGTTCGGAGACGCGGTCATCGTGGGCATCGTGAAAGTTGACATCGGAGTCGGAGGCGGAGGCTGGCGGTGTTGGCCAGTTATTATTGCTTGTTTCTTCGCCTTGATCTGTCATGGCAAGTAACCGGTCAGAGGATGTTGTGGCTTAAAAGATGGACAAAGAGTGAGGTAAATAAGCGAACCCTTGATATAATTGGCAAGAGGCTCGCAATCCTGAATTACGGTCTCCATGGATGCCACCACAACCGGACGACTCGGACAACGACGGGACTCGGACAAGAGAACGGAAGAGGAACATCCAACAAAGAAACGTGCAGAACGATGTGTGGTGCTAGCTCTCCATCTGGCGCCAGGCGGCACTAAACAAGGAAGAGGCGAAGGAGATGTGTTTGTCCCCTTGTTCACCCACGGAGGACAGACACAAGGCCGGCAGCACCACGCAGTCTCCTTGTTTCAAGTCCGGTTCCCCCTAAATGTTCGTTGTTCTGCAAAGATGCGCGTGGTACGGTGTGGCTATGAACTGAGAATCGGTGGGTTTTCTTGGTATCGCTTATGCTATGCGAGGTGGTCGAGACGTGGGAATGGAGAGTGCGGCGCAAGGTGATGTGTTCGAGTAGTGTAGTCAAGATACTAGCGCTGTCGGCTATCGGTGCATATGCCCTTTCGTCTTTGTTGTTCCGTATCGCTGTCGAGATTCGATCGATCGTGGTCTATCGTGGTCTGGGTGGTTGTATGTTGTCGATGTTGAAAAGGAGTGTCGAGGATGGAAATTGGTGTAAGTGATGACGGATGGAGAATGACCGAGTGGACGTCGACGAAACGGAGTAGCACCGGGGATAAGGGCAACTGGCGACCTCCGAGACAACGAACGAGCGACTGCGTGACGTTCCCCAAGAGGGAAATTGTGGGTTGTGATAATACTAGTGGAATGATTATGGAAGCCTTCCTTTTCTCAACAAGTGAGTCTCTCCACAGCCGAGTCCGAAAATAACAGCTTTCTGGTCCTGGGGATGTTCATTAAAGGTCCGGAACCCTGGCAGATGACGTTAAATTTGACGCCACTCGTCTGCAACTCGCGAACCAGGGGGGGGGGGGTTTTGTATCTTACCGTCTTGTTATCTGCTGTCTCCAGTAACCAAATGCCAGCAAAATGAAAGTTGAAGGATAAACAGGCCCAACGTCGCACAGTTATGTCACTCCCAGGAGTGATCCATAGAGCTCATCCTTTATATCGGTGAAGAAGGAGCCCCAATCCAGCCCGATGTGACAACGATCAATTCAATGACACTTTCCTTCAGGAGGTTGGACCGTTACGCTACTGCACGTGCTTGAACCCTGTCATGACCGGCGGGTCCCCTTCTCCAACCCTGGAAATTACCCCAATTCATCGCTGACGCCGACTGGCCGATTCAAAACGGTAAGATACGATAAGATTACAACGGATCGACGGGCCAAAGCTTCCACCCGACGGGACCGGCAATGAAGCCGTAGAGGTTCCTACACTACCAGCTGAACCCCTGCCACGTGCTCTGTTGCCTGCCCCGACCACCACCTGCAGTCCAATGTTGCAGCTGGGGCAGGCATCATCGCGGCGCTCAGCAGCTCAAGCTCCGTTTCCCTGACGCTGACAAGCTGGGTCAATTGACAAGTTGCGGCTCCACGCGATTGATCAACGACACCACCAAGTGCATCACCATCTCAACGACCCACGACGTGAAACACGAATCCGCGGATTTTAAACGGAGACATACGGAACAGGCGAAACGAAACGAAGGGAACGAAAAGAAGACGAAGATCCGGGGTAAATTGGCTGTTGCGCATCAAACTCCCACAGGCCACAATATCGACAGCACCCTACCTATCTACCAAGCAGCTCTTGTCGCATACCTAGGCCTGGGCGCCAGATAGACGAGATACACGCCGGGATACACGACCGACCATACGCGCAATCAAATCATACCCATACCCATATCCATATCCCCCTTACAAAGAGATAATCAAGCCAAGCCAAGATGTTGTCCGAACGAGACTACCAGATTTCGCCGATTGTGCAGGAGAGCGTGATGCATAACTCCAAGGTTTGTTTTGTTTGTTTGTTTACCTCCAGCTTTCCAGCATTTCCCCCTCCCCACCTCCTCTCTTCCTGCCCCCCTTCAACTCCCCAAACTAACAAAACCTCCAGTCCCTCCAAAACCTCCAATCCCTCTCCGCCTCCCTCTTCGGCATCAGCGCCGGCATCCTCGGTCTCGAATCCTACTCGGGCTTCCTCTTCTACATCTTCTTCTCCCTGCTCACCTCCTTCCTGGTTTACCTCCTCCGCGTCGCTCCTCTCTCCTCGTCGTCACCAAAGGAGTACAAAGACAACAAAGGAACGGGGAACGGCTTGGGAAGCGGGGTGGGTGGAGTGAAGAAATATTTCCGGGGAAGCTTTGAGTTCTGGGCGGGAGGGATCATGAATGGGTTTGCGGGGTTTGTGTTGACTTGGACGTTGTTTTATGGGTTGGTTAGGGCTTAGGCTTAGGTTGTTGTCAGACTGGAAGGTTTGGGGGCAGGTGATGGGGCATGGGCGGCTTGGGGAAAGGAGGATAGACTAGGGGGGAGAAGGGATGTGGTCATGTGGAGGCTCATTCATGTATGGAAGAGAGGCAGGGGAAAGAGGAAGAAGTACGACAACCTGTGTCTTAGGATGACACGGGAAGCTGCTACGTGTGTTTCGCGACCTGCAATGCGGAAGCGCAATAGATGGAGCAATGACGAACGTAATGTTTTGGTTGGCAAACATAGGTCCGGCGTTGAGACCTGACCATGGATTGGAAGCACGTGTTGCTGCTACAAATCAGCACAAATCAGCACAAATCAGCACAATGTTCAGACATCAGTTGGCATTAACACCCAAGAGAGCCCGTTGGTGACAAGAAACTGCAATTCATCAATGCTAAACAAAACACTATGCTACCCAACAGCCGCCTCCATTAGATCATCTAACCAGCAACAGCCTCCGACAATATCGACAACATCATGATAAAAAAAAACACAGTTACGCTATGACCAAAACAAAAACAAACAGCTCAAAATCCAAAAGGAGCAAAAAAAAACAAAAAAAAAAAAACTAACACAGACTCGCTACCACACTTACTCGTGTTCGGAAAGAAATCATAGGACAAAAAGGAGAGATCACTCAACAATCTCAACAACCCTCCCCACGTACCCCTCCAACCGCGACGACCGATCCCGACTCCCATTATCACCCAATATCAAGATCCTCGAGCCCAGCTCTATCCACTCGCGGTTGGATAAGAGTTCAAGTTGGACTTCACATCCCTTCATTCTTGTCTCATCATCACCACCCAAGGCACCCAAGCCATCACCATCACCATCGCCGTTGCCGGAGTGGAGATGGTCCTCAGAAGGGGCATGGGCATGTGCATCATCACCCTCGCCGTCCTCCTCTTTCGCCTCATCGAGGAAAGTAGATGTTGTGAAAGGTAAAGTATGACAGAGCCTCGTAACCCTCACCACCCTTGCCGACGCCCTAACGCTGGCCACGTAGACGTTGACTAGACTTCCCACTGTCAACGCGGCCGCTACTACCCCTCCATCATCCTCTCCGTGGTCATCATCACCGCCACTATGAGAATGGTCATCGTCCTCAAAGACTGCCGTAAGCCCACTGGCTGCTTGTAGTGTCGTAGAGGACATGTGTTTCCCAGGAACAGCGAGGACCATCCCCTTTCTTATCCTCGCTGCCCTCTTTCCCCCCCCTGTGCCATTCCCATTTCCCGCGCCCGCCTCCGCCGTGTTTGTGTTTGTGTTTGTGTTTGTGTTTGTGTTCGGGTCACGGTGATCAAACACCATCCCTATTGACCCAACTTGCCCTGCTGCTAGTGTTTGCACGGGAAGCTGGAGGTTACGGATGGAGACGACCTTGGCGGTGTGCCACTCGCCTTTTGCTGAGGAAGCAGAGGCTGACGGGTTGGACTTGGTCGATGACAACCGGTTGAGTTCAGCTGATGAGGGGTTGGCTTCAAAGTCGGAGAGGGTCGGACGGAGGTGGTTATCGCTTGCTATGGCTCCTACTGCCCCTTGGGAGGGAGCAGCTGGGCTGGGGGTGTCGCTGGTATCGTCGGACGAAGAAGCGGGGAAGGGGCCGACTACTACCGTGTCACCTATCGACAGGCTGCCGAAGCGGAGGTAGCCTGCTACCACGGTGCCGAGGTCTATTTCCTCGTCTGAGTCGCCTGTTGCTAGTGATGAGGAGGCAGCGAGGTTGTATTGGTCTTCGATGTGAAAGAGCGAGGCAGGCTGCTCAGGATTCAGAGCTGGGCCAGTAAAGTCGTGGGCGGTTGGGGTGGGTGGTAAAGGCAGGCCCTGGAGTAAGGCGTGCAACATGCCTAGGCCGCGACCGTCGACGGCGGAGGTGAGGACTATCGGGACAATGGAGAGAGGGTCACTGTTGGAAGCAAGTTGGTCGGCGATTTTAGCGACGGCTGCCTCCTCGGTTGGCGAGACATGGGTAAACTCGTAAGGGTTGGTAGCGTCTGCTTTGAGAATGGCTGGAGCTCTGCCGGCTCGCTTGATACCAGTGAGGACTTTGTTAAGGGTTGATAAGATGGATGCCTTGGATGCGAGATCGAGTTTGGTGATGATGATTGCTAGAGGCAACTTGAGTCTCAGGCAGAGCTCGAGGTGGGCTGAGGCTAGGTCGATGCCGTTGCTGCCACCCGTTGGGGTGGTTCCCGGAGCTGGGGCGTCAACGGAGGGCGAAGCATCGCTACCGTCGGCTGCTATGCAGAGTAATGTCCAATGAGGCGCCCAGCCAACGATACCGCGGAGGATAGTCCTACGATATCTTGGAGCCCCGGCTGAGTCCACCAGGTAGACTAACCGACCGTCCTTGGTGAAGTCGTGGACGTCGATCCAAGATTCAACTCCGCTGTGAGCATCGTTGATGATTTCGTCATCGTTGTAGCCGACAAGTGCTTGAGCCACGGAGGAAGTGACGCCCGAAGCTACTTCGTGGGGATGCTTGAGCAAATTGAGCCGGCTTTTTCCACGGCCATTATCCAGAGTTCCTTGGGACAAAATGCCCAGAAGCGTGGACTTCCCAGACGTAGTCGGCCCCGTAAGCGTAATGCGCAACTGGTTCGCGGTAAACGGACCCTGTTTCATGGTCGGCAAAGCCGAAGAGACAGCACCGCTAGCTTGAGCAGTCAAGTCGGGCATGATCAGAGCTTCCGCCACCCAGAGCTTGTCCTTGCGTCGAATCTCCTGAGCTTCTCCGAATAACGAATCCCCAGGCTCATCCGAAGATTCAATCCACTCGCACTCGCCCACAATCACCATCCTCAACACATTCATGTTGCACCCCAAGCTCGCCGCCATGACCCTCAGGTTTGCCAAACTTTCATCCAACTCATCTCTCGTCAGCCCCACAAGTGTGCCATCATCTGCCACCCCAATCTCATACAGCGCACCTCTCGATGCTTCCAAGCCAGGGAGCAGCTTGCCCAGCTTCACCTTCCCATCTCGCGCCAGCTCATCCGGGTCCGGCAGTTTTGGGATCACCAGATCAACAGCCGCGGAACTAGCGTGGTAAGGACAAGATTGCTGCAGCCTCCATAGCAACTGGGTAGTCAGATGTTCGAAGCGATCCTGTCTCGTTGTCGTGGCGCCCGAAGTCCCTCCAACGGACACTGGAGTGCCCCTCAACGATTTAGAAGTGGGATCATAAGGCAGTGGTCTGCTCTGGGTAGAGCCACAGATCTTGGCTGTCGAAGTGCTGCTGTGTTCGTACTTGCGCCGTGGGCGGAGGAGGAGGTGCAGCTTGTATTCTGTTGGACCCTCTTGGGGCTCGGCTTCTAGCCGGGTGATGCCGTTGTAGTCGGAGAGGAGATCGGTTTGGATGACGCCGGTAGTAGTAGGGGTTGATGAGCGGACCTCCGGAGTGGAGCGCCGGCTGGGCCCTTCGGAGGGTTTGAGCCACGGGGAGGAGACTCGCGGGGGGTTGGGATCGAAGGTGAAGACGGACATGTTTGTGTTTGTGTATGGGTTCGCTGGGGTGTCCGCTGGTGGTGTGATTGATAGGGGGTGGTATCACTTTTGAGTTAGGATCACAAACTCGGTGTCGCTATGTGATATCGGATAAGAGGGTATAATCAGCAAGTCCCGAGCTGGTGATATCGGAGATGAAGTAGTACTAGTATTGCACGACGAAGGGATGTGTTATAGGATGATAGCGTATGTATTCGGGTGATCATTTTGAATGCTATAGAGCAAGTTGCTCGATGTCCGGTGATGATGGTAATAGTGGGTGGTTGAGTGAGGTCCGTGGAAACCAAGGGTCCTAACTGGGTGCTTGTGGCAAAACCACTGGTCTGCTTAATTGAGGCTGGAGAACACCATGGTGACGACTTCTGTTGTTTACTTGTGTTTGGGATACAATAGGGGGAGTCCAAGAGAGTATGTCCTCTACTTAAAAGTGAGGTTAGGGAGGAACAAAAAGATGAAAGGTGTTTGGTCGGTGAGTGACGCATCAATGCCTTCCTCTTTCGTCCAGAGCTCTGACTCCCACGGACCTAAATGCTTATGGCAACTGAATCCGTGCATAGATTGCTAGGTAAGTATCAAAATACACTCCAACAAGTGTCCATTTGGGTGAGTTTGCCTCATCGTTAAAGGGATGAAAGTAACGTCATTTCATGGCAATTATCACACTCCAAAGCTGCATACAGTGTTGCCTTGTTATTTGCTAGGCTTCTCCCGCTCCTTCCAGAGAGGGTCACTGCCATGGCAGTTATTCGGTACTTGTGCAACTGCCAGCCAACAGCCATTTCCCCGCACAGAAATGCCGACCAGCCGGTTCTTCCTTAACAGCAGCTGGAGGCAGTCACGGTCTGCATGCACTCTGCACTCCAGGCAGGCTTCGATGCCGTCTCTTTGTTCGGATTTCCAAAACCAAATTCAGCAGGAACTCACTTCATTGATCAAGTGAGGCGGAGGCGATTCCTGCTAAAACAACGTCACCCGGCAACTCTATTTCGATGTTGCCCGTCGTCCTGCCACGACCTCATCTCAGTCATCCATCAGTTCCATATCGCCAAAATGGGTCGAAAAGATAGGAACCCCGCCTGGCGAGAGGCCAATATCTGGGAGAAGCCCGAACCCGCCCGGAGATACAGCACTTGGGGAACCACGACCACATGGAGGACGAACACATGGGCCAGCGATGATGTCGACCCCGACCCCGAAGCTGAAAAACATACAGAGCAGGAGAAGAAGACCAAGAAGCCATCAATATGGCGGTCTTTGGCGTGCTGTGGGATGAGGGTAAGCATTTATGGAACACCATTCAAACCCCTAGCACTAGCATTGGCCCCTACACTGCGACATGTTCAAGCCCGCTTTTCCCCTGGATCGCCCATCTCCACTGCCTTTTTCTGTGCATTTCAGCGTCTCCTCCACCACTCAGGAACGAGGAACCAGTGGGAAAAAGGAGGCCCATCAAAACCACCCATGTTTCGACTTCCATTCGACTGGACCCTTCGAGGAAACATCAAACAGGACGTCTCGACTTGGTACATGGGGTGGCGATGAATGCCGGCACGTCCACCGTCAAGAGAGCCATGAATGTCAACACAGCCTCGAGGACAGTCTCACAAGAAGAAATCTCAGGATGGGGCGAGACGCGGACGCAGCTGAAGCAGGCCACCAGTCGGTGTTAGTGGTCAACATGTTTTACGCCGCCATCAGCATAACAGAGACACCTAAAAATGGCTGCTTACAGGCCAAACACCCGCGAGATCCGTCAGCACTTTCCCTCTCGTTGGCCAATGCAGGCATCTCCAGATATCGCCCCTGCTGCTGCTTCCTGCAACTCGTCTACACGTGAGCATGGGACTCCCTGCCGACATGCCCTGGTTACGACGTTTGTATTACGGGCCTTCCCCAATCATTACAGCAGTCCATCGGGGCGTCGGGCGGGCCATGGAAGGGCCACAGGAGAAAGCACAGAAACATGGAACACGCTCCAGACACCAGTCAAGACATTGTTGGAGTTGTTCTCCAGAGGGCACTGCTTGTATCCCCTGTTTCCCTTATAAGCACCAACACCCATGTTTTATTCTCCCTAAAACAAACCCTCCATCCATCTTACTCCTTTTCTCCTTCCTCTCGTTCCAGTTCCACCGCATCTTGTCAATCACAACGAACACATCCGTTCCCATCTTCTGACATCTCCATCGTTCTAATAAACCTTTAAAGTGTACTAAGTATTGTAATCATCACAGTTTCCCAAAATGGGCTGGTCATTCGGACGAAAGAAGAACAAGGAGGGTGCCGCCGCCGAGAACCCCTATGCCCAGCAACCAGCGGCCGATCCGTATGCGAACCAGCACGCGAGCCCTGCTCAGTCTCAGGCTACTCTATCGAGCACCACTAGCAGTGGCCCCCGTCCCGGTGGTCTGCCTGCCGGTCCGTCCCCGTACCAGAACAACCAAGCTCCTCCTCCTTACTCCGCCGGAGGTCCGGTTCAGCAGCCGCCTGCTGCGGGAAGATACACGAACGAGAGATTCGGCACCACGGATAAATACGGCGATAACCGTTATGATACCCCTTCCAGCAGCAACCAGAACCGCTACCAGCCCTCCAACGACTCCAAGCAGAGCCAAACATCTCAGCAGTACCCGGTTACATATGGCGACAACAAGCAGCCCGGACAGATTCCTCCTGATGGGTATGAGCCGTCTCCCCAGGAACTCTATGGCAACAAGTATGGCGTGCCACAGGAGGAGCTCACGGAGGAGCAGAAGGAGGACGTGGAGTTCACCGATGTCCGAAACGAGATCTTGAACGAGCAAAATGCCACCGTCGACACTCTAGATCGGACCATGGAGACGAGTTATGCTGCTCTGGCGAACATGCGCAATGCACGACAACAGCTGAGGGAGCAAAACGAGAGGCTGCTGTATGCCAAGGGAAACATTGATCACGGAGGTTAGTACTTGCCATGTATAGTAAATACAAAGTAGTGAATGACATGAAGCTAACACCCTACTACAGCCGCCCAAGCCCGTCAGGCTAAGGAAAGGGTAAAGGAACTTGAACGAGTCAATCGCTCCATGTTCCTACCTGTCGGCCACAGCAAGAAGACGCTCGACAGGATGGACAGGGACCGCCTGCAAGCCGAACTTGAGGAGAAGGAAATCCGTGAGCAGAACGCCCGCGAGCTCTACAAGAACCGTGCACAGGCGCAGATGGCCGGCATGAAGCCTAAGAAGCTGGGTCTTGGCGGCGGCGCTGACAACAAGAAGAAGTACGCGCTAGAGGATGATGAGGAGATGGACCAGAACGAGAACGCCATCAACACGAAGATTGCGCTGATGGAGCAGGTTGCGGGTGAGCTCAAGGAGGGTGCGCTGGATATTGGCGCGGGTCTGGATCTCAGTAATAGGTATATTGAGACCATGACTGAGAACGTAAGTGTTTCGTTTTCTGGGAGAGGATGTTGGGAAGAGCAAGGCACTAACAGTTGCAACAGACCGATAGACTCAACATCGAGGTTCGCAGGAACAAGATGGCGCTCGAGAGGTTTTAAAGAAGATGATTTGGCATGTTGTTGGTTCGGTGGGATGGTTTGGAATGGCCGGAGTTTGTTGGTATTAACTTTTGCTGCGAACATGCGGTACACGCTTTCTTCGGTGTTTATGTTGATACTGTGGGTACTGCGTATACGGAACGTTACATCATTCAAAAATGTTTCTGCGGTGAGTCTGGTGTAGGGTCCTTCCTCGAAGATGGGCTCGGGAAATATATCAGAAGGCAGGCCGTTACAATGATTTGGTAAATATCTACTAATAGACCAAGTCATGTAGTTTGGCTGTGTCCTTAGGTGGTGAAGTGTCCGTTAACTTCTGACTCCCATCCTAGGTTAAACACTGACTTGTGAATGAGACAAGCACGAGATATATCGAAAAGTACATTCGTGAACAATGGTACCATCCTCGCGTCCCTCCAACTCTCTACGTCCTCTTTTCCTCAATAGAACGATGACATCCTGCTTTCACGCATACCAAAAACATCCGATCAGCCGTCCTAAATTATCATTTTACTACCAGGACCTGGTTCATAACTGACATCATCACCCCTTTCTTTCCTCCCAGCCCCCCTTCGACAACCTTTCGGCCACCACCAAATGCTAGTCCGTAGTCTGCCTTCTCTCAACTCCTCCCCTCTCCTTCACCAACGTCATGTCGACACTACAAAGCCAGACATCCATATCATACGCAACCACCCACTTCAACATCCGATCATGTTATGCGCCTTACCTTAACATGATCCGGGCCCAGGTATGTAGGTATGTAAGTTACGTTATCACCTGCCATGATACAAATACCTCTCGGCACCCCCAGGGGGACGGGAGCTAATTATCAGACTCTGAACTCATGATTCGTTCCAACATTGAAATTTCCACATTTCATTCGATCTTGGAAAAATGGGGGGAAGACGACCCCCATTCTGATAGTCATCAATATCCATAATCCACACGAAGTCGTCGTTGATGAATTTGATAGGAGGGATGGGGAGCACTACTGAGGCAATGAGAAGACGGTAGGCAAGGCGGGCAAGGCGGGCAGGAGATGGGCGGGAGGTGGGCAGGAGGTGGATTAAGTAGAGCCAACCCGATGTCGAGATACAGACAGGTAGGGAGGGAGGGCGTGCTTCAATGTGTCGTGTAGATGAGGAACAATATACATCTTCCCTACCTAGCTGCTAGCTGTTCTTCTTTTTGTTCCTCCTTTCGTCTTTTTCCCTCTATTTTCTTTTTCTGAACTCCGTTTTTCTTCTTTCCTTCTTGTTCTCCCTTTTTGTTTCCTTTTTTTTTTTTTTTKAAGGGAGGGGGGGGGGGGGAATGGGGGAATGGGGGGTTCTTTTCTCATTTACTTTTGGAAGACTAACAGATTCCTAATAACAAGTAAACATATGGTTGGTAGTGGTCTTACTTTACCCGAACGAGCTCTGTTGGCGTATACTGTATACTCCTGTTTCAATGAAATATGTCCCCAATGACATGCAAGAAGAACGAACGGGGGCACGGGATAAAAGTGATCAGGTTTGTGACTGGTAGCAGAGATATCATGACATCAATATTGTTTTCCAGTTATAGATCTGACAGTTCTCTTGACCTGGAGCAAGTTTCACTGTAGCAGCGCCCGTGCGATTTGAACGGTTTACTTGTAGTGAACGTTTGTACCTCTACCTAGAGGTAGTGTCAACTCCCTCTTCCCCAAACCCTCTCCCTCCATCTCCTCATTACCAACACAACAATAACAAACAACTTCCTACAAACACCGACGTATTAGCCCACCATCATCCTTAACAATTCGGACTGCAGAATCAATTCATAACTTGCATCATCATCATCACCTCTTCCTCCCCCATCGCCACCCCTCTTCTCCCTTCATCTTCCTTCTTCCCCCACACCCCCTCCGCCAGCTCCAAAGCCTCTCTATTCTCCCTCATCTCCCTCATCATCTCCATGTACCCCCTCTCCAAGTCGCCCACAACTTCCACCACTTCCCCTTTTGCATTCAGCCAATTTGAATCCCCCACTCTTAGTTTCGTTGCGGTCTCCCGGTGGCTTTGCGCCGTGCACCCCGCGAAACACCCGCCCACGCCCTTAATCCGGTGCTCATCAAACCGCGGATCGCCCACCTGGAGAATAGTTTTGACGCGCTGAGCGGCAATGACAGAGTAGTCGTGGTTAGCGCTGTGGTTGCTGGTGACCAGGTCCTTGAAAACGATGGAGAGTTTCAGGGCTTCGCGGAGACGGTTCAATTTGAAGAGGGTCAGGCCGTAGCGCTCGAGGGAGACGAGGGTGTGGGAGTGGGTTTTGCCGTACTTTTTGGATGCGAGGGAGAGGGCTTGGCGGTGGACGAGGAGGGGACAGGGGAGGAGGAGAGGTGGCGGTTGTAGTTGCGGCTGTAGTTGCGGCTTGGTGTAGGATGGGGATGGGGATGGGGATGGGGATGAGGATGAGGATGAAGATGCTTGGAACTCAAGACCAAGTTTGGCTAAGGATTCCGAGGCGATTAGTGTCATGACGTCGTCGTCGCCGTAGATGTTTTTGATTTCGTCGTAATGGGTCCACAGGAGGTCAGTCTTCTCCTGGAAGGAGAGCGTAGTGGAAGAGAGGACCTCCTTGCGGTAGGCTTCCTGTCTGTCAATGTCCGTTTTTTCTTCGATGAGATTGTGTTTCTTGCGGTAATCCGCCTTCTTCTTCTCAATCTCCTTGAGCTGTTTATCATGTTCTTCCCAGGTCATGCTCGCGGCGGCCTTGGGATTTTGAGCCCTCTTTATCCAGTACTCTGTTTCGATTATCAGGTCGCCACAGGGCTGAAAGTATTCGTGGTCAGACTTGATGCCGCTTTCCCAGGTCATCTCGTCGGCTTTTTTGAGGGCTTCAAGCCGACCTTCGGGGTATCCAGCTTCCTTGAAGAGATCGGCTAGACGGCGGAGGGCGAGAATCACGGGCTCGCAGTAATCTCCCGCTTCTTTGGGTGTAATGTATTCTTCGGAATCAGTATCGAGGACCTTCCCATCGTCGCGAACGTAAGAGACCTTGTTCTTTTTGAGGCAAATGTATCTGTACCGCTCGTAGGCCTCAACGCGCATCATGTGGGCCTTGTGCCAGTCTTGACGCTTGACGTAGAAGTCGCCTAGTTGGTCTATGGCTCCGATGGCTCGTCCTTCGTCCAGCCAGCCCACCTGCTTGTATCGTTCGATGGAGGAGATTAAAAACTTCTCTGCTTCTTCCCAGTTGCCAACGTCTTCATTGGCGCGGGCCCAGAGCTTGTCGTAATAAGCTTCACGGTACATATCGCCGACAGCTGTCGGAGGTGCGTGCTCGTTTAGTGCGAGGCCGTGCGGGATCAGTTTGGTCCGGTAGCTGAACTCTTCCGGGTGAGATCTTTCGGGTATAGATTCAAAGAGAATGCATCGAGCGGAGAGCGCGTAGGATTCCTTCTCGGTGAATCCATACTGGTCTTTGGCTGAGGTGTCCAGTCTGTCTCTGGCCCAGGAGTGAACTAGCACGTGCATGGATAGCGACCGATGTCGGTCTATCCTCACGAGAGAAAACTGTTTGAGGATGTTTGCACCGCGGCGGAACCAGGTCGGATCCCACCTTCCGTCCTCGTCGAGTTCAATGAGAATATTGGCGTTCCGCTCGGTGTCACCCCCGAGTTGCTCATCCATGGGCATTTCATTCCCCTCGAGCTGGTCGCCTCGCCAATTGGCCGCTCTCATGATCATCTCTTCGGGTATGTTATCGTAGTGGTAGAAACAAATGATGTTGAGGATCTTCATGGCTGTTTCATAGTCGCGTGCGTGTTGATCTTCGTTAATCCTTCGGGATTGTCTGCGGAGGGCGAGATACGACAAGTCAAAGGTGACATATACAGCCGGATCACCTTCCATGTCAGTGCCTGTCGTTGACCCCTGTCTCTCCCTCAGCAATTTGTCCCGCCTCTTTCGGAACTCCGTAAGGTAGTCCTCAATGTTTCGCTCTGTCATATGGATGTTGGCACCGGCTTGGTCAATTGCCAATGGCAGGCATCCCAACTCCTTGACTAGAGCCGTACACTGCTGTCGCTCTTCCGGATCCACGATCTTGCGGTGAAGAGTTTTGATGAAGAAGGTAGTGGCTTCATTCTCGTCCATCTCGCGGACTTCCGAGACAGCCTCTGGGCCTAGCCTTTGAAGGAGTGTGTTGGCTCTGCTAGAATACAGCAGATAACCTCTTTTAGGAATAATGTCGTTGTACTGACCGTACTCGTCGCCCTTGTGTGCGTAATTGTCGAAGACGAGGAGCCATCTGTCCAGGTCATTGGAGGTATTCATCCAGTTCAGGACCACCGCCTGAGATTCTTCGATTTTGTCTGTTTGTATCCCAAGTTTTAGCGCAATATTGTGGTAGCTTTGCTGTACTGTGTTTTTGTTGGTGGCATCAAGCCAGAAGACGTGCTCAAACCTGCTTCAGAATCAGTGAGAGTCCAGAAAGGCGTCAATGTTCAAAGTAGAGGTATGTTACCTGTCTCCGTAAATCTCGGCAAACCTTAGGGCGATTTGGGTCTTTCCAATACCGCCCATGCCCCAGAGAAGATATTCCCGGCGCCGCTGGCTACGCCCATCTGGGTCTGGAAGCAACACTTTCGCCATATTCCTGAGAATGTCAACCCTTCCGGTGAAGAAGTTGCTAGACAATCCCATAGGACGAGCTTGGAGCGACATGGCCACCGCACTCTTTTCAAGTTGACCTGTGCAATGTAAGTCTCAGAACGACAAAAGGTCACTGGAAAGTGGAATGGTGCGCTTACAGACTAAACCAATCCACGCCCCTTCTGATTTTCTTTCTGCAAGTATCCGAGCAACCTTTTCGATCTGATCTGCGACTTCAGGGATATCCATATACTTTTCCGTCATCTTCTCCAACATCTTCATCTTCTTGTACTCTGGTAGTTTGACCGCATCGGCCGCACCAGGAACGCTGAAGCGAAAGTATGTCTCGTTCCATCCGTCGAGGAATCTGGCAACATCGATGTGCTTGGGATCAGGGTCCGTCAAACTGTCCTTCATTACTTTACCAATTCGCAAGCCCCAACTAAGACCCTGGCCGAACCACCGACCAGATTTCCTGAGGGTCTTGTCCGCCTTGGTGCCGCAGCCAAGGCTCAGAATACATCCTAGCTTGAGGGTCGGATCCAAAGATATGCCCGCCTCGTTCAAGACTTCGGTTATGGGGTTGTTATAGCCCAGCGCACCATCAAGAAATTCTTCCTGTACGTTGTCGTGGCTGATGGTCATCGGGGCGAAGAATGTGGCGCCGCCGAGGTCGCTCGGGCTGCTTCCCAAATCTTGCAGTTGCTGTATTTCTTGTCCTTGGAAGCGTAAGTGCGGAACCGTCGTGGAGCACCAATCTTTGCGGAAGTTACAGCGCAAACAAACGCCTTTCCAGTAGTGGGCTCGTCGGTCGGGTCGTACATGAGCTCGTTACAGTTTCGCTCTTTGACGAGGTTTTTCACTGTTGTCTCGAGTGCCTCTGCTCCATACTTCGCGCTGATTTCGACCTTCTTTTTGTTGCTCTTGTGGAAGATGACTTTGCCCAGGTCGTAATACTTTTCCAGAGCTTCTTCGGTGGACATGCGTAATCTACCGAGCAAGATTGCCACCAGTCTGTGGAAAGAGGCATGTCAGTCTTGGAAAGACAATCTGGCAAACAAAGAGAGAAACGAAAACTTACCCTCCAGTACTGGTGCCGCCCATAATGTGGAAATACTCGCATGGCTTTGGCAATTCCTTGAAACCCTCAATTTCCTGCACCCTCTTCATGATCTTGTGAAGCATCACCACCTCCGACAACCCACGAACTCCTCCACCGTCTAGTGTTTCCCGTCGTTAGCTTTGTCGTATGAGGAATATGGACTTATACATACCCAGGGACAGCAAGTTGACCGGGCCATCGATTCTCTGGTGCCTTTTCCCTTGATAAACCATCTTGCCCTCTTTTTCCTTCCACTCCTTCTTCCAGCAAAACTAGTAGTATCCAAAAACTCGACGCAAAGGGGTATCACAGGAAGTAAACAATCAGTAGGGAAGCCCGAAGGGTGGGAAAGGCGCCGCCACCATCTTCATATAACCATCCCACCGTCACAGTGGCATTGCTTCTCTTGCTCCCAAGATTGGACTCGAACAACGGCCGCCCACATCGCCCACATTGCCTACCCGATCCCTCCCTCCTCCCCCTACCCCTGTATCCGTTGGCGTTCAGCCTAACTCCTCCAGTGTACCACCCGTTCGAGGATATCCGACCGCAGATCCATGTTGTAACCCGCCCGAGTCTCACGGTGGTCGTCGAATCGAAACCGCCAGCGCTTAAGGCGTCCAAAGCCACTGGGCATAGCCGCGGCGTTACATTACAGGAGGGGCGGTAGGGAGGGGGGCGCCCCATGGTACCGCGGTTGGCACAGTGGGCGAACGGGCTACCGACACCGGGTCGACGAATTCGGGAAAGGATGCTCTCGGGGACGCATGTCTTCGAAATACCGGGTTTTATTCGCTCTGGGCCTGTGCGAAGATTGGGACTGTAGAGTTTTTGTTGTTGACGTGCTGATGATGTCCAGTGTCATGGAGACGGGAAGCTGGAGCCGTGGAAGTGGAAGTTCTATCCGTTGTCGGAGGGCGGGCATTCTGTGACCCGCGTGCCCGCTAGCTAATCTTCAGCGGGACGAGCCGCTGTCGTCTGAAGAAGCTCACCGTGCCTCTTACTGTGTCTACTGTAACACCCTGAAACCCCACTGAAAGCCCGTTCCTGTGACGGAAGCGCCAACCTGCATCGATCCCATGCTTTATCTTTTTTCCATCACCAGTCGTCCACTCGAAAATCTCTCAAGCTCCGAGGGGGGTACGCGCTCTCGAAAAGATGGGCCTGAACGGCCAGTTGAAGAATCGTAATAAAGGTTTGGTACCTACGAGCCATTAGGCTCTTGGATTGCGGCTAGCAACAGAACCCCATGATGGAGGGAAATCGGCCTGATGGCGTTCCTCGCCGTCCCTCCTCCCTTGCGCTGGGACTAGACATGGTTGTGGACATGGGCTCGGATAGGTTTCCTTCTATCTTGAGCTGTTCGTCTTGAACATATATCCATGGTATCCGTCCCAAAACCAAAGGGCTCCGGTCACAACATGCCACGCACATGTCATGTTTATCAATTAGACTCAAGCCCAGATACAATGCCTTCTGATGATGAGATCGTCAACATTCTTTCGCTGGGTAAGAAGCCGATGGACTGCTTTTCATGAAGTGACCCGGCTAACCTTGACTTGGTATTATACAGACGGCGGAGGCGTTCGTGCCTTGTCAGAAGTCATGATGCTTGATAGGATCATGAAAAGGATCCAAGAAAAGCAAGGTCTCACGGAGATTCCGAAACCTTGCCATTACTTCCACTTGATCGGAGGAATTGGCACTGGAGGGTGGGTGTCTCGGATCGCCATTACTACCTTGGACATAACGCTTACTCCGGCGTCCAGAATCGCTGCCATCCTTTTCGGAAGGCTACGCATGACGACTACCGAGGCTCTCAAAGGGTATGAGAACATTGCCAGTGAGATTTTCAGTACCCGAAAGCGAAGGCTTGAGTTCTCCATCGACTTCAGAGAGGAAAAGGTCGAGAAGGGGATGAAAAACGTCATGAAAGGCCGCAAAGACGGTAATCTGATGAGAGACGAAAAGGGTGAGCGTTCCACCGGGAAGTCGTTTGTGGTTGCTCGACGATCGGATGGCTCACTACGCCGAATCCGCGCCTATCGTCACGAGCAGAATCAATTGGACTTCACCATCTATGAAGCTGCAAGGGCAACTGCAGCGAGCATAGAGTCCTCCAGGGACCGGTATTTCGCTGATGATACCAAGGACTATAAGAACCCAATAAGAGAAGTGCTTGAGGAGGCAACAGAAGTCCTGGAGAACACAGCCAAGGTTGGTTGTGTTTTGAGCCTTGGGGCAGGCACCAAGGAAATAAACAACCGCTACGAACCGACAAAATATGGCAAAAAACGACACACCGAAAAGACCGATAACGATATGAGGAGGCGTTTCGCTAACATCCCAGACACATACTTTCGGCTCAACGTCTATGGCATGGCCGACAAAGTCGAAGCTAATAAATCCCACGAGATTCCCGCGGTAAAGAGCGAAACAGAACGGTGGCTAGGCACAAGTGCCATAGGAGGTGTAATCGACAGAATCGTCGACGTCCTCACCAAAGGCACCACATCAGGCGTGACCGTCGAGAAACTCACGCAGGATGAAATAAATCCCAAGCCGAAGCAGGAAACCGTCGAATCTCCCACAACACATCCCGTGTCCCATGTCAACACAATATCAAAGCAAGCCCCTACCAACAACGACCCCGAAGACGAAACCTACCGCTCAGAACAAGCCGCCCTCTGGGCTCAATACTCCGAATACGCCTCCGCCCTCGGCCCTTCCTCGCCCGAATCCCTCACCCTCCTCGCCCGCATTTTCAAACATATGCTTACCCACAAGCACCTCTCCTGCTCGCTCCGCGTCGCCGAAGAGGCCTACAAGCGCTGTCTCGCACGCGACGGCCCCTCCGCGCTCACTACCTGCTCACATTTCGGCAGTGTCATCAAGGCGCAGATATCTCTAGGCGAGGTCTTCCGCGCTTATGATCTTCACGAGGAACTGGTTGGTCTTTTCACGAAAATATTAGGTCCTGAGCATGCGATTACACAGCAGGCGATGGAGACGCTGGAGGAGCTGAGGGAAAATAAAAGAAAAAGGGAGTGGGGGATGGAGAGCGCCATGTCGATCATGAGGAAGCATGAGGATTGGGTGAGGGGAAGGCCGGAGGCGGTGTTGAGGGCTGAAGTCAGGGATGAAGGTTATGAGCAGAGGGATAGGGATTATGTAAACGCGGTTGTGGTGTACACGGCGGTTCCGGTGGAGGATGTTTGTAAGGCTAGGGGAGGATGTAAAGAGAGAGGGTTCAGGGAGGTGGATAGTAGGTTGGGGATAAGTACTTCTAAGGATGTTGAGCTGTTCCGATGATGAATGATTCATGAATGATAGCCGTTGGCTTATTTGAGGTCCAAATGTCGCCGTGGCTGGTCGAAACCATGTGGTTCCAGGACTCTCCTGGAGAAGTATCCTGATGGCACTTTTGTCGCCGCTGGGCGGAGCGACAAGTATTGACTCTTGCCAGACTGTCGCATGACCTTCGCGGAGTAGCAAGCTCTTTAAGATGTTGGCCATGGCTGCCCTCGCGTTCTTGGGAGAAGTGGCGGAGAGTTGGATACCTTATGATCTTCCCAATCCTTTGAGACGGATCCTTGATTCCACTATCTTTAGATTTCAGCCTTCAAATGAGTACGGCGACAGTTTGCACGACTTTGGTGAAGTGTATTCAATTGTGATCGCAGGGCATATCGAACAAGGTGCAAACACCACCTCCCCCATCACGACTTTCCATCTCGCATCAACAACAAAGGCAGTCGCTCCTCCGACCGCCACTCAATCTCATCACCACCACCGCCTCCCATCACAACACAACACCGAACGGAAGCTGCGAGGTCATGCAACAGATGGACTATCAACCCGCCACTCCGACTGCCAGGGACTGACAAGTACGTCATTCACCCGGCAAACCAACTTGCTCCACCAGGAATTTCCAGACACACAACTCCTTCCATCTCTCAACTACTTCCATCCCCTCAACTCCTTCCACCTCAACACCTTTACCACCCGCAACCCTTTCCATCTGGAGAGTTCTTTCCTGTGATATACTTAGCCGAATACTGACACTTGCAGGATCAGGGCGGGTGTTCATTCCAAGTCCAGGTCTCAGCCAGTGGTCTCCCACCACTCAGCTGCAGATGACTCGGATGGGTTGGAGAGCTTGTGCCTTCCAGTCGGTGGTGGTGCCCGAGAAGCCAGTCACGAGTACACAGAGAGTCCGCCTTCCGAAGACTCTACCCAAGTCAACCAGCTTCCAGACCCTTGACTGCTCTCTCCATGTTTGAAGGCTCGGGCTGATTCGGGAAGAAGGCCTGCCTAGTAGAGAGCAGCATCCGCTCTTCTGGCAAGAACAGCTGCCACCTCCAGCACTTCCCACTACGGTACGTAGAGGGAAGCTATCACAACGATGGCTGGTAATAGAAGGAGCATGGCATTGTTGAGGAAGGAGGCCATTCCCAAAGGCTAAGCCGATGGCTAATTGGGAGCCCGATTTTTTTTGTTGTTGTTGTTGTTGTTGTTATTTTTAACGTCTACTTCCGCCTCCCGTAGGGCATGAGACGTGCCACACCGGTGAATCTAGCGTACAAAAATAGGAGCAGTGCCCCAACTGTCCACCAAAACCATTAACCCGAGGGCAACCCA
>RAOO01000128.1:0-70442 GCA_009805345.1 Neurospora sp. FGSC 26628
GTCAACCGAAGATATGCCAGCCCCCCCTCCAAATCCTTTCAGATGCTCCTTCGGTCCCAGTTTACCTGCAGCAACAATCATTGGTCGATACTTGAACCCCAAAGATCCGGTTTCCGACACCGCTACGAAAATGGTTTTTCCAAATTCGACCGACAGTAGTTCTAACCAAACTACCCAAAAGCGGCTTGCAGTATCGGAAATGCTTTTTGCGTATCTAAATGATAGGTACGGAGAAGTAGAAGGGATTGCTCAGGAAATAGAGCAACCAGCCTCTGAACATAAGAAAGCAGCTTCCACGCTCTCTACATGTCTTCTCTGCCTACAAAGCTTCACTCGTCGACGTAACCTCAGTAGACACCATCGGAGCGTCCATTTTACAGCAATGACCTTTGGACCTTTCTCATGCCTCGAATGTCAGCGGCAAGGAAAGGAGGAGTATAGAATCGAGAGGGCATCGTGTGACGGCTGGGACCGTCAAGGGTCTTTCACGTGCACAGATCCCATTGAGGATGGCTTCCATTCACGGGTTTGGTTCAGATGGTTCAGGTTCTGGGCTTGGCCTGGCTCCCTCCCAGAGTTCAGGGTATAAAACCCAGTCCTCCCCATTAGGGTAGTACAGTCTTTGCACATCGTACCCATCCCTGGTTACGCCGTGACACATCAGAGTGGAGTAACCATGTCAAAAGAGTACATGGTTTTATCAATACTCCGGTTCTCTTCACTAAACCAATCGTCAAACCTATCACAGGGCAAGGCGAAAGGTAGGGAGTAGGTTGGATATGCGTAGTTATACGAGGAGAGAAGAGGGAGGAGGAGTGTGTACGGTCTGGTGATATAGGGTAGGGCTGAGCCACACCCAGGGCCCGAGCCACACCAGATCCGCTAACACGGATGCACGAGTGGTGCAATGGCAGCATAAGGCTCGACCGCCCATGGCGATATAGGGTAGGGCTGAGCCACACCCAGGGCCCGAGCCACACCAGATCCGCTAACACGGATGCACGAGTGGTGCAATGGCAGCATAAGGCTCGACCGCCCATGGCGAGAGCCATGCATGTGCCAGGCATAGTCACAGGTAATCCTGTGACAAAACCCAAACCAATGGCTACAACTACCAAGTCGAAATCCGCTCCTTGTTTAAGATGCGGCCAATTGTTCTATGCCAGAAACAGTTTGTTAAAGCATATGAATAAGTATCACAGAATCGTAGAGCCATTCGATTGTCCAAAATGTAAGGGAGAAGGGGAGAATATCCAGATTAATGACCTCGCTTCGTGGCTTACACATACGTCGGATGTTCACGGTTGTAATGGGCAAACAGGAGTGGTTATTGATAAGGAATGCCTACCAAAACAGGGACAGAAGAAGAGGAAAAGNTCACGGTTGTAATGGGCAAACAGGAGTGGTTATTGATAAGGAATGCCTACCAAAACAGGGACAGAAGAAGAGGAAAAGAGAAAACATAGTGGAGGAAGCAATAAAACGTAGTAAATTAGAATCCTAAGTATATAGAATACAAACTAGAATGCTATCTCCGTCTCTCCCACCGAGATATCTCCTCCTAGAACCACGATGCCCCATCTCSCTCTCTACAAGCGTGCKCTGATCCAAMGTATAATCGACYGTAAACTAAAGGTGACACGGATCCAAAAGATGACGACTCAGCAGAAATAGTCGGCTGTACTGCCCGCGCGATCCCCGCATCCGATCAAACCTGCTTCACTTCGGAACTACAACGGCACCACCAAACGGCAATCCCGCTTTGTTGAGGCGGCCTCACGCCACAAACAGGTTGAYTCGGGGATTCGCGAYATTGCGATGTTCACGTTGAAGAATCTTCCTGTAGCTCGCTACCTTYGCCCTTYTCAAAAGAACTAGAACTGGAAGTGATACACAATATTGAGTCATAGACTTTAAACATCCAAGGCATCCGTTCTAGATTCAAGGAAATTTTCACCTATTGGTGATATCTAATACATATAACACCGTGAGATATACAGTATCGTCAAGTTATCCTTGTATAACTAGGCTATCACTTTGAGATGTTACGTTTCTTCCCAACCGTATACTATCCAATTATTCTACAACAGACCCACTTTCTCTGGAGTGCACCAAACTAAATTAACGTTCCGTTCCCTCGGGACACTTGCGACAACCGTAATCGCAACCAAGCCCGGCAACAATAGTGAGTCCTTCAATTGCCTTGAGGTTTCTCATTGTGCCGCCCGTCTGGTTGTGCCGTCTGGGCGTGCGAAGAATTCACGTAATCCTCCTTGAGACTCGACATCTCGGGGTGCGGTTGCAATCAGTAGGGCGGTATTACGGACCGGGCGGGGCCGTGGCGGCGGAGTAGGCCCCGAGAATGACAGAGCGGTAGGGGCATAACCGGACATACTGGCTTCGGATCCTTAGAACTGTGGTTGGCTTGTCGCTCTCAACGCCGCCGTCACCTTGTTTCGCAGCCCTGGTATGCAGCTCTATCAGCCAATCGACTCGTCTATAAAAGTGTTGGCGGCTGCGCCGGCAGTGTGTTGCAAGCCAACCACCATGGTTATGACATGCCAGGATGGAAGGGAAGAGGTGGGCTAATGCAGGCAGATGAAGAAGGTAGGTTAAGGCAGGTACATGAAGGAGGTCCATCGTGATCAGTTTGTCGTAGTGGATCACCAAACCGTGATCCAACAAGACAAGAGCGAAAGCAGTTGGCGTAGAAAAGATGTTTGCCAGAGGACCGTCAGATAACTCAGGCTCCCACTCCGGTTTCGAAAAGGGAGCCGTCACACCCATCACCTGCAGAACAACCCTAGTCATATTACTTGAACTTGTAAGAGAGCCGGAAGAAATGCAAGAATAGGAGGCACTAGTTCTAACGGAGAACCTAAGCCATTTTCAAGACCGGAATGGGTCCAACTAGCCTCCATGGCCAAGGGCAGGTCTACCTCCTAGGCCATATGACGTCCGTTTGGATTTCTATTTCATCCAACTATGACCCCCTTCCCCCCACCCTACCTCTTCTTTTTAGATATAGGCCGTAGATTTGGTCCTCAAGTTTCATTTAGCGCTTGAATTTCAGTTTGCGCAGGGCACATCTAGTCGGGAACCCTTCACAGCAAATTCTACCACTTCTGCTACCTTCTCCGCACCATATATATACTTTCCCTTTTTCTTTACTTTATTATTATTCCCATCATCATTTTCCCCCTCTCGCTCCCTCGAGTAACCACCTAGGATATCTGTCACAGGATTACCTGTGACTATGCCTGGCAYATGCACGGCTCTCGCCATAGGCGGTCGAGCCTTATGCTGCCATTGCACTACTCGTGCATCCGTGTCAGCGGATCTGGTGTGGCTCGGGCCCTGAGTGTGGCTCAGCCCTACCCTATATAGGCGGTCGAGCCTTATGCTGCCATTGCACTACTCGTGCATCCGTGTCAGCGGATCTGGTGTGGCTCGGGCCCTGAGTGTGGCTCAGCCCTACCCTATATCACCAGACCGTAGACACTCCTCCTCCCTCTTCTCTCCTCGTACAACTACGCATATCCAACCTACCTCCTACCTTTCGCCTTGCTCTGTGATAACCGTTGCTACTCTTTGTTCCCAGCGATATACTCCTGTGCTTGTAACGGTTCGTCACAGTATGCCAGGCACTCTCCACGCCCAATATCCAAGACGAACAATGCCATTCTGACGCCGCAATACCGAAGGTTCGTTTACCGTGGCCGATGGCCGATGCCCACGTATTCCAAGTACAGCGAGACTTCCCAAACCAGCAAAGACACGAGAATCACAAAAAGTATCCCAAGCACGACCCAATCTCCCAGTTCGGATCAAGTCTCTCGTTGAACTCCGCAATCTCCGGATCAACCCAATTAAGCTTCACCATATACTCCTCCGGAAACCACGTAAAGTCCCTCATGTACTCACTCCACGCCCCCTCCTCGCTATGAAGCAAGTACAAAAACGCCGCCAGCATCGCAAAAACATCATTGCCCGCATTGTGCCCACACGCCAGGACCCCAAGCGGCGCCAGCAAGTTGTAGGCCGAATCGCTCGTTTCCGCGTTCCGCCTGGCCCTTTGGAGGCTATGTCACTTCTGGAGATCCCAGAGCTCAATCTTCGCGTTGTTTCCCGCAGGGTCAGGGTACTCAGGGAGCTGGATTCCCCACTGGGACATGATTTTGATCTCTAACCTGGCGTCCCAGAAGAGGAGGATGACGAGTCTTCGCTGGCCTTGGGCGATTTCTTCGGTGGTCAGACAGCGGGTGGGCAGACGGTTGAGGATGTCCTGCAGCTTGTCGCGGATGGCGCGAGCGGGCCGGATGCGGGACCGGGCGAAGACGCCGTCATAGGGGTGGGCTACGTGGCCAACTATTTTTCCGCCTTTGCCGGGCCAGGTGGTGTGCATGAAGGCGTCGCAGGTCAAGGGGGTGGTTTTGCGCCAGTGGGAGGCGATGTAATGCCGGACGTGGATTTTCTGGAGTCTTTCTTCGATAGTATGTGTTGAGGAGGCGGCATCCCTGGGGTCGTAGACGGCAATCCCGAGCTCGGACATCCGTTGGGACTCCGCCAGTACTTTTTGATGCCTTGGGTGATCAATCATTTCGAAGTCAACAGCCACTAGGATTGTGTCTTTGAGATCATGGGCTATTTCGGCAAGCTGACCGTGGTACCAGACTACAGGTGGCTTGCGTACCGGGCATCTGGGTGGTGAAGGAACAAGAGAAGAGCCGGCGCAGTATCCCAAGTCTCTTGTTGTCTTTAATACCCCAACCGACCGAGTGATACAGCCCATTGAGAATTTGTACTCTGTGTTGAGAATTTGCTTGTTGTGTTATGACTCGCCGTCAAGGATGACAACAGTCACAAACACGTAAACATAGCTTTCAAGCTAAGAGCCCGACACGGGCTGATTGCTCAGCAACCAACAAACAGGACTTCCTGATTGTGAAAGTCTCCATCGCCTCCTGGCACACGGTTGTTTTCTTCTCAGACAACGGTTGGCGGATGATGGCTCATCAGCAAGTCCTACAGCAAGTAAAATGACGGACTTAGACAAGAACTTTCAGTGTTTGACCGAAACAAAATGCAAGTGGGGGGATGTAGGAATGCATGACTCCAGCAATAGAGACGGCATGGCAAGCTTCCGAATGGATTGAGGTTAGGATGATGAACCAAACCGAGATAATGTAGAAAGGATTGTGAGAAGGGCACAGAAGCATATGGAGATACCCAAACTACAGGGTAAGGTAGGCAGGTTTCAGCCCGGAGGTTGCAGAGTGTACACGAGGAACTTCGTCGTCGGCGATGTTTTGGAAAGCGAAACGCACGGACAGGAATGAGATGTCGTTGAACTCTTCCAGTCTTGCCGGTAAAACCACGGCTGTTCATAGGGCACCCATTGCCTGCCGGAAGCCTTGTGCACGGTCCTCATCGCGACTTGTGGCCCAAGCTGACGCGGATGATTCAGAGTGGCGGTCCACAGCGAAGTGGGCTGCTGGCAGTTTCGGGGCAAAAAGTCCACTAAAAGGGTGGCGTTGGTTACGTCGCCAGCAGACGCGCAGCGCTGAAGTGCTGAAGCCAACGGAAAGCGCTAGTCCTGTCTGGACCTTGGCTCGGACTTGGCCAACCGTTTTGGTGGGAAAAAGTGTCCCAAGGCGAACGAGAAGTGTCCAGTTCTGAGACAAACACCAGCAAACGCCAACGTCTCGACCAGAGCAACACCCGAGTACCCGACACCATCGAGTCGATTGCTCCCATCACCAACATAATATACGCGCGTCGACCACACTCCCAAAGACGCCGTTCAATGCCGTCTCTATAGTCGACAGCCACGCAACCGCCGAACCGCTATCATGGCGCCGCTCGTCGACAACGCGCAGATCCAGTCTGCCGAGTTGTTGAGGCCGCTGCCTCTCTACCTCCACGCCTACGTTTGGCCGTTTGCCATTATCTGGCCCATCTTCTTCCGCTACTATCTCGATCAGGACCTCTACGATAAGCACATCAACGGCCAGGAATGGACCTTTGTATGGGCCGGCACCATCATCACCGTCCAGGCCCTCGTCTGGCTCTGCACCCACTGGAACATCAACCTTCGTGCCGCCTTTACCGCGAAGAAGGCACGCTCCGTTCAAGATGCCCAGCTGATCAAGGTCATCCCCATCGCCAACGCTGGCATTTCCGATATCTGCCCCATTGTGCGCGATACTGTTAGTTTGCCCCTGTCAAGTTATTTTTCCTAACGGCATGCTAACCCTGACCACCTCACAGGCCGGAGGCAAGACCAACATCTCCTTCCTCTTCCAGAAGCGTCGATTCCTCTACAATGCCGAGACCAACTCCTTCAGCACCCTCACGTACCAGATCGACGACGAACCGAAGCCCAAGCTTGAAGTCTTCCAAAAGTCCAGGGGCATCACGACAGCCTCGGAGCTCGACCGGCTGGAGCAGCACTATGGCATGAACACGTTCGATATCCCCGTCCCTACCTTCACGGAGCTCTTCAAGGAACACGCCGTCGCCCCCTTCTTCGTGTTCCAGGTCTTCTGCGTCGGTCTGTGGATGCTGGACGAATACTGGTACTACTCGCTCTTCACCCTGTTCATGCTCGTCGTCTTCGAGAGCACCGTCGTTTGGCAGCGCCAGCGTACCCTCAACGAATTCCGCAGCATGAGCATCAAGCCCTACGACATCTACGTCTACCGCCTTGGCAAGTGGACCGAGACCACGAGCGACAAGCTTCTTCCCGGAGATCTTGTGTCGGTTACACGTACAAAGGAGGACAGCGGTGTTGCTTGCGACATGATCTTGGTTGAGGGAACCGCCATCGTCAACGAGGCCATGCTTTCCGGCGAGAGCACCCCTCTGTTGAAGGACTCCATCCAGCTCCGTCCCGGTGATGCCCAGATTGACCCCGAGGGTCTTGACAAGAACGCTTTCCTCTGGGGCGGCACCAAGGTTCTCCAGATCACCCACGGCAACCCCGACGAGGAGAAGCCCAAGCTCGCCTCTGGTGTCCCCACTCCTCCCGATAACGGCGCCATGGCCATTGTCACCAAGACCGGTTTCGAGACCTCCCAGGGTAGCTTGGTTCGCACCATGATCTACTCGACCGAGCGCGTCTCCGCCAACAACGTCGAGGCCCTGTTTTTCATCTTGTTCCTCTTGATCTTCGCCCTTGCCGCTTCTTGGTACGTCTGGGATGAGGGTGTTCGCAAGGATCGCAAGCGCTCCAAGCTCCTTCTCGACTGTGTCTTGATCGTTACCAGTGTCGTTCCCCCTGAGCTGCCCATGGAGCTTAGCTTGGCTGTCAACACTAGCTTGTCTGCCCTTGCCAAGTTCGCCATCTTCTGCACCGAGCCTTTCAGAATCCCCTTTGCTGGCCGTATCGACGTTGCGTGCTTCGACAAGACTGGTACTCTGACTGGTGAAGATCTCGTTGTTGAGGGCATTGCTGGTCTTGGCCTCGGCCATTCTGGTACCGACACCCCCCGTGAGTCCGATGGTGCTCACAGCCACATGACCCCTGTTGACGAGGCCGGTTTGGAGACTACTCTTGTTTTGGCCACCGCCCATGCTCTTGTTAGGCTCGATGAAGGAGACATTGTCGGTGATCCCATGGAGAAGGCTACCCTTACTGCCCTCGGCTGGTCTCTTGGCCAGAACGATATGCTCAAGACCAGGACTGGCGCCAAGAGCACCGTCAATGGCAACGTTCAGGTCAAGCGCCGCTTCCAGTTCTCCAGTGCCCTGAAGCGTCAGAGCTCCGTCGCCACCATCAACGCTACCGATTCCAAGACCGGCCAGAAGCTCAGGGGCACTTTTGTTGGTGTCAAGGGTGCGCCCGAGACCATCATGAAGATGCTGGTTACCATTCCCAAGGACTACGAAGAGACATACAAGTACTTTACCCGCCGTGGTGCCCGTGTTCTGGCGCTTGCCTACAAGCAACTCTCTACCGACAACGAGCTGGGCGCCAGCAAGATCAACGACCTTAAGCGCGAGAACGTTGAGGCTGACCTCACCTTTGCCGGATTCCTTGTCCTTCAGTGCCCTCTCAAGGAGGATGCCAAGCAGGCCGTCCAGATGCTCAGCGAGAGCAGCCACCGTGTTGTCATGATCACCGGAGATAACCCGCTTACTGCCGTCCATGTCGCTAGGGAGGTCGAGATTGTCGACCGTGACGTTCTCATTCTGGATTCCCCCGAGCACAGCGCCCACGGCGAAGAGAAGCTTATCTGGCGCAGCGTCGATGACAAGGTCAACATCGAGGTCGACCCTACCAAGCCCATCGACCCTGAGATCATCAAGACCAATGATCTTTGTGTTACCGGTTACGCTTTGGCCAAGTTCAAGGGACAGGTTGGTTGGAAGACGCTGCTCCGCTACACTTGGGTCTACGCTCGTGTGTCCCCCAAGCAGAAGGAAGACATTCTTCTCGGTCTCAAGGATATGGGTTACTACACTCTCATGGCTGGTGACGGCACCAACGATGTCGGTGCGCTGAAGCAGGCTCACATCGGTGTTGCTCTCCTCAACGGTACTCAGGAAGATCTTATTCGCATTGCCGAGCACGCTCGTAACAACAAGATCAAGGATATGTATCAGAAGCAGGTTGACCTCATGAAGCGTTGGGGCCAACCCGCTCCTCCTGTCCCCGCTCTGATCGCTCACCTCTACCCGCCTGGACCTTCCAACCCGCACTACAACGCTGCTATGGAGCGTGAGGCGGCGAAGAAGGGCATCACGGTTGAGAAGCTTGCCAAGACCCTCCACCACAATGCTCCTATCGAGACTGTTACCTCCCCTGGCGCCCAGGCTCTCATCAACCAGGACCCCAAACAGAGACAGGCTGCGGCTGCCCAGAAGGCGTCCACCTTTGCTGACAAGCTTACCTCTGGTATGATGGACATGGACATGGATGACGACGAGCCTCCCACGCTCAAGCTTGGTGACGCCTCGGTCGCTGCTCCCTTCACCTCGAAGCTCCGCAACGTTATGGCCATTCCTAACATCATCCGCCAAGGCCGCTGCACTCTTGTTGCTACGATTCAGATGTACAAGATTCTTGCCCTCAACTGCCTGATCAGCGCCTACAGCTTGTCTGTGCTCTACCTCGAAGGCATCAAGTTTGGTGACGGTCAGATTACCATCAGCGGCATGCTCATGAGCGTCTGCTTCCTGTCCATCTCGCGCGCCAAGTCGGTCGAAGGCCTCTCCAAGGAGCGTCCCCAGCCCAACATCTTCAACTTCTACATCATCGGCTCGATCCTCGGCCAGTTTGCCGTGCACGTCGTTACGCTCATCTACATTGCCCGCTTCTGCGACCAGCTCGAGCCGCGCGCCGAGAGCGTCGACCTCGAGGCCGAGTTCTCACCTTCGCTGCTCAACTCGGCTGTCTATCTCCTCCAGCTCATCCAGCAAATCTCCACCTTCGCCGTCAACTACCAGGGCCGTCCCTTCCGTGAGTCTCTGTCGGAGAACAAGGGCATGTTCTACGGTATTATTGGTGTCACTGCCATCGCTTTCGCGTGCTCCACCGAGATGGTGCCCGAGCTTAACCAGGCGATGAAGCTCGTGCCCTTCAAGGATGAGTTCAAGTACACGATGACTGTGGTCATGATCTTGGATTACGTTGCCTGCTGGCTCATTGAGGTGGTGTTCAAGTACCTGTTCAGCGACCTCAAGGCCCGTGACATTGCGGTGCGCCGTCATGATCAGCTGGAGAGGGAGAAGATGCGCAAGGAAGAGGAGCTCAAGAAGTTGGAGGAAGAGAAGAGGAAGAAGGAGGAGGAGGAGGAGAAGGCGAGGATGGAGAAGGTGGCCGAGTTTGAGAGGCGGTTGCGGGCCAGAATGGGGGGGAGGGCTGAATAGTTGTGGTCATCATGTGGCATCTTGATGAATGTTATGAGTTGGCTAAGTGAGAGAAAGAAAATGGGGTGAGTGAACTGGATATGTTTTATCTATTAAACTACATCTTTATAATTGGGGGAGTTGTGATAGAATTGTTGCTGTACAATACATATACTATTATAGATTATGAAGTGGATAGACGTGTTCGATCAGTTCTCAGTGAGCTATTCTTGTCGTGATCCTTCTTTGACCCCAAACTGTCGTCCAATTGACACACACAAGATGACACCCTGAAAATTATCGAGGCTCTTCGGGATGAACTGGCCCTTTTACCCGGATGCAACATGTAATTGTTGAATGCTGAGTGCACAGACCATCGAACTTCCCAAGTCTTCCTTGTCGTTGTCCTCAGCGACAAGTGACATCGGGATGTGCTGTCATTTCTGCCTCAGGCCCCAACTTTACAGTGGGCTTGGGCCTCCACAGCGCACAGGGCGGGGTATCCCCAGCCGACCATTCCGAAATGTTGACCGGCTGCGCTAAACCGGATTGGGCGGGCCAGGAACGATGGCACAGCTTCAACATTTCGCGCGCGCCGGAGATTCCAACTTTTGTTCCTTTCTCTCTTTTCTCCCAACCGTCGTTACACATCCCGTCACGATAGCAACCATGTTCGCCGCTTCCAGAATCCAGACCCGTGCCTTCTCGGCCTCTGCCCGCCAGGTATGTTGTCGTCCATAAAGTGGCATTGAGTAATTATCATGTCATAGCTCCAGTCCCAGCTCTCGTCCAGCTTGTCCAGCTCCAGACCTAACGACCACAATGCTAACTCACCACCCCAACATCACAGCTCTCCAAGGTCGCCGTCCTTGGTGCCGCCGGTGGCATTGGCCAGCCCCTCTCCCTCCTCCTCAAGCTCAACCCCAGAGTCACCGAGCTCGCCCTCTACGATATCCGTGGCGCCCCCGGTGTCGGTGCTGATCTCTCCCACATCAACACCAAGAGCAACGTCAAGGGTTACGAGCCCACCGCCTCCGGCCTCGCCGAGGCCCTCAAGGGCTCCGAGATCGTCCTCATCCCCGCCGGTGTCCCCCGCAAGCCCGGCATGACCCGCGACGACCTCTTCAACACCAACGCCTCCATCGTCCGCGACCTCGCCAAGGCCTGCGCCGAGTCGTGCCCCGACGCCAACATCCTCGTCATCTCCAACCCCGTCAACTCCACCGTCCCCATCGTCTCCGAGATCTTCAAGAAGGCCGGTGTCTACAACCCCAAGCGCCTCTTCGGTGTCACCACCCTCGACGTCGTCCGCGCCTCCCGCTTCGTTGCCGAGATCAAGGGCACCGACCCCAAGGACGAGAACATCACCGTCGTCGGCGGCCACTCCGGCGTCACCATCGTCCCCCTCTTCTCCCAGAGCAACCACCCCGAGCTCTCCAAGAACGAGCAGCTCATCCACCGCGTCCAGTTCGGCGGTGACGAGGTCGTCAAGGCCAAGGACGGTGCCGGTTCCGCCACCCTCTCCATGGCCATGGCCGGTGCCCGCATGGCCGAGTCCCTCCTCCGCGCCTCCCAGGGCGAGAAGGGCGTCATCGAGCCCACCTTTGTCGACTCCCCTCTCTACAAGGACCAGGGCATCGACTTCTTCTCCTCCAAGGTCGAGCTCGGCCCCAACGGTGTCGAGAAGATCCACCCCGTCGGCCCCATCGATGAGGTCGAGCAGAAGCTCCTCGATGCTTGCCTTGTTGACCTCAAGAAGAACATCCAGAAGGGCAAGGACTTTGTTGCCGCCAACCCTGGCAAATAAGTGCATTTCTCTACTAGCTTAGAGGAGTGTTACTGAAGCGAGCGCGCACTTTTTCCTACGTCCCTATGGTTATGCCAATCTTCAAAAGTTCTACTACGTACGACGTTCACATGCGTAAAACACAGCAATTGGGTTGTCTGCGTGGGAACGGGTTAGCATAACTGGTGGAGATGGATGAGAAAGTGCCATCGTTGTATCATCGGACATGACGGAAATGGGTGGAGCTAGTTTCAACCAGGACAAATTCGCGGCCATGGACGGAAGTAAGTGGAGTTAGGAAATGTACTTGTGCTATTATCGATATCCATACCGGGGTCTTCTCCTCGGACTCCTCTTTACATAACGGCTCTCTGCTGGTTTACGAAAAAGTTAATGGCTTGGTTGAAGTTTCATCTGCCTCTAAAAAAGAAAAGCAATAATGTATAACTATCATGACCTTGAATGAACGTTCTGTTTGGTGCCGCGGCTCTTTTCTTCTTCGCGTTGCATTCGAGTGCTCAAGCTGCCAGGGGCTCGTCCATCATGGCGTTATCACGAACAGCACCGAGCTACAATCCCATGCCAATCCAGATAGGATATGGAAGTCAATTTGCAGGCGGACCACCGGAGATAGCGGCAAGATCAAGAGAAGCCCAAGTGGACTCTCCTTCTAATTATACCCACATCCGTACCCGTACCCATCACCCCGCTGCTCCCGAGCGAGCGGTCGAACGGACGGCCGGGCCCGCCGGGCTGAACGGAACAAGCGTTGGTGCGATGCCGCCGGCAATCTTTAACTTCAGTTGGACAGCAACCGACTCGGCCTCAGCTTCCAAGTGGCAACGCATCTGGATTCCCCGGGTGACAGGCACGTTCTCAACCATTATCCATCGACAGCGTCCGGCGATACCTTGCAACTTGCGCAACACGGAATAACGAAATTGCAGTTCTGCCAATGAACACTCGGCCCCGGCCACAATGAGCAACCACGACCGAATGGACAGTCAACATCACTACCCAGTGCGCCCGCGATGCCACAGAAGCAAGCTCAAGCTCTCGCGAAATACCACTCCAAACACCCATTGTCGAGTCCTTACCGGACAGCAATGAATGAGCAATTATTGTTATTGGTTCAAACTTTTCCTTTTTCTGATCGCAACAGACAGCAGCACAAGATCAAAGCAAAAACCTCAATATGTGTTGACTAGATAGATACTGATACTAATACTGATACTGATACTATGTCTGTTACCTCCCCGGGCAGTCCCCATGGACACAATCCCTTTTTCGAACCTAACTCCATCTGCCAGTGGCAGTTTGCCTTTTCCCTATCCCAATAATAGGGTATCTTGGGTGCACCTAAGTAGCTCGTCCTACAAATGATACATACATCAAAGGATAAGTTCCCCCTCTGTTCACACCAACATCCTGCCCCCCATCCCCATCACTAAAGGCTATACCTCTATCTCAAGGCCCCCCAGTCATAACCGTCACCACCTCCACCGTCTGCCCATTAACCACCACCTCCTGTCCCGGCTTCACCGTCTCCCATTCCACATTATTCTCCGACTGTGCCCTTGGACTCTCCGATACCGATGTGCTCGCCGCAGCGGTAGCGGAAGGTGTGGTGTTTACCGCAGGCGCAGGGGCCGAAGCCAGAGGAGTCAAAGTGGTAAAAGAAGTAGCCAAAACAGCAGCCTCAGGAGTAGTAGCCTCGGAAGGAGTAGCAGTCTCACTCTCAACCGCCGGCACCAAAACCGTCATCACCGTCGCCTCTTTATTCCCCACCTGCCCAGCGGACACGGTAAGCAAGCTCGTCACCACAGCCGCAGTGGGCCGCCCCGGGTTAGGAACCACAACAGCAGCAGCAGCCTCAGAAGAAGTAGTCTCAACAGACACCGGGACCACAACCGACAAAACCGTCGCCTCGCTATTCCCCATCTGCCCAGCGGGGATGGTAACCAGACTTGTCGTGACCTCAGGAGCCGAAGGAGCCGAGCGAGCCGAAGGGCCCGAAGGGCCCGAAGAAGGAAACGTAATGGTTGTTGTCACGTTCATCGTCATGACTATGGACTCGGTCGTTTGACCGGGGAGTGTGATGCGGATCACGGAGCCGTGGTCGTCTTGTTGCTGTTGCTGCTCCTGCGTCGTCACCTGCTCCTGCGGACTCGGACTCGGACTCGGACTCGGACTCGGACTCGGACTCGGACTCGGACTCGCAGGCGGCGCCGGCTGGCTAGACTTGACAAGCGTACTAACCAACGCAGCATACGGCCCGCCAATGGCCACATACTCGGGATGATCGGCGTCCCAGACAAACATGTGCACCTCGTCGATGTTCCCGGCTTGCCAGTCGCCTGAGCCGACGGCGATGCCGTTGAGGTCGGAGCGGGTGGCGGGGATTTGGCCGGGGAGGAGTTGCGGAGGGGGAGGTGCTTGCTGTTGTTGTTGTTGTTGTTGTTGTTGTTGTTGTTGTTGTTGTTGTTGTTGTTGCTGGGTGGGAGCGACTGGGGTGGGCGTGGGGGCGAAGATGGCCGTCAGCGTCCGGTAAGAAGTGGAAAGATTGGCATCCTCCAACTCTCTCTTCCCCATCTCCTCCGGCTTGGGAGTAGGGAATTTCGGAATAGGGATGATCCTCCGGTCCTTATTCTCGACCGATCTCTTGAGCTTCTTCTTCTTCCTGTTGTTGTGTTCCCACATGTCGGGTTCCTCCCACATATACCAAGGTTTGTAATCCTCGTGAAAGTTAAAAGGAGTCTTTGGAGACGGGGCAGGGACATCCTGAACCGTCACTGTGACTTGGGAGACGGGCTTCGGAGACGGGGACGGGAAGGGTACATCGTGGACCGTGACCGTCTCTACGGCCTTGGAAGACGAGGACGGGGCATCGTGGACCGTTTGAACCCCTTCCACGGCCGTCACAGTGGAAGTGGAAGATCGGGTGATGGTTAATATGCCCTTGCTGTGAGCATTGGGGGCAGCAAAGGTAGAAAGGATTTGCCCGATTAGTAGGCCGGCGTAGACGAGGAGGTACATCGTGATGGATATCACGGTGGTGAGAGACGACTTGGTTAGAGGTCTTGTGGTATAAAATAAGTCATATGTACTGGGAAAGAAGAGAGCCGTTTTTAGGATGAGGATCTTGGAAACGATAAGGTTTGTGGCTCGGGTAAGCTGGCCCGATCAGACATAGGGTTTCGATAGGGTTTCGGCGGACGTGGCTTCATGCTGTTTCGCGGCTGGCATTTTCCATTCGCATGTCCGGCCTGGTCATGGCTAGAGGTACCTTACCTACATCCTGTTGTTCTTGGTGGCGACATGCCCAAACCAAGGGCAGAGATGCAGCAACATCTTGGCCGGACGGCAGCCTCCTTGAGCTTCCAAGGTTGAGGTTGCTCGAGCATTGACGGGTAGCCCATGAACCGACTGGTCGATTGCCAGGACAATCACGAATTTGAGTTTTCAACAATTCAACTCGGGGCTCTTAGGACATCTTCAGGATTCACTATTTGGGGAACAGAAAGGAGGAATCGTGATATATGCGCCTAGTCATTGGGAGGTTCTGGTGGTCAAGTTGATAGACGTGTCATCATTGCTACCACGGAGGAGGCGAAGACGTATGCCTTAGGCCTTGCATCAAAGAAGCTCATCAGATTGCTGCAGGCAAAAGCAAAAAAAAAAATTAAAAAAAAAATTTTATTTTAAAAATTATTTTAAAAAAATTAATTTATCTGTACAATGCAGGAGATCAGGGGAAGTCCGAGAGGCATACCTGCAGCAACTTGACATTGATAAAGCAAGCAACTGATTGCCCGGCCGGCTGGTCAGTGACTCCTTTGCAGCTCGAACTGGCCGGCAGCATCAAAACTCCGTGCTTTCATGCACCCTCCGAGTGCGGAAGAACGAGTGTCGACTCATTATCTCCGCCTTCCGGAAACTTCACCGTAATCACCGAGAGTCATTACCTCGCCGAATGCCAGACTGGTGTTACCAATCTGAGCTACAAAGTTCACTAATAAATCTTCAACGGGACTGAACTTCCTGTTTTTCCGGCAGTAAGGGTTCTTTATCATGCCAACGGGTATCACAGATTCTTTGTTGGTTTCGTAGAAAGAAAGAAAGGAAAAAAGGAAAAAAAGTCAAAAATATAATGTCGAAAGGACCGACAACTGACAACAACCTCTCAATCTCCTCGCATCCCTCCGCAACTTCTTTCCTCCGCTCCATTCCCCGACCTCTCCCCAGGGCAGACAACACCCTAACTGATTATCTTTTGAGCCTGCTTCTTCCCATCATTTCCCACCTCCGTCTGCTCAACCTTCCTACAAGTCCTCAACTTCGAATTATAAACCATGCAATAACACCCACCATCATGACACCCGCAGTCATACGCCTCGTGGTCGCCATCCCACTCCCTCGTCATCATGGTCCTTACCAGCTCCCGCATAAGCTCCTGCATCAGCGTCATTCTCGCCAGGGATAGCAACCCGGTGCGTACCCTTTTTATCCTGCCCCTCCTCCAAGCTACGGGTAACCTTCCCCTTCGTTGGCGGTGCGGCAATGTCGATAGCTTCCGGCTTAGTATCCTCCTCCGAGGAGACCGTAGCAGCACCGGAGTCCCGCTTCTTCTTGGAATTGGTAAAGAACTTCCTCTGGTCCAAGCTGCAGCCCTCATCGGGAAACTTCTTGCATCGAAGGCAGTAACACTGATCTTTGTCAAAGCAGAAGGCGCCCAGGGCATTCTCGCATTCGAAACCCTTGTTCCTCTTTTCCAGAACCGCTTGGTTATTGGGAATGGCCATGGGGCTCCGGCGACCAACCGTAAGTGGATGGCCAAACGAACTGGTTCTGTGAAGACCCCCCGAGCCGCCACCACGTTTCTCGTTGATCAAACTCTTCTCATCATAATGCACATCACCACCCCCCTCGATGGTCAACAGCTCATCATGATCATCACCCAACTCCCTCTTTGAACGGCCCCCTTTGATCTTCCGGACTCTGCAATTGTTCAGAGCAATTTCGCAATGGAAACAGAAGCAGCCGTCTTCGAAGCACAACCCGCCCACCGAGTTACGGCAGGTAAGTTGGATGTGTTTGTTGTTTGCTATCACTTGGCTGTAGATGTGCATAACATAGCTGGGCATATTCTCTGGTTTTGGGTTGGTGTTCACCTCACTGCCAAATGTGCGGGCTTTGAGGAGGTTGTCGAGGAAATCCGTCCGGCCGCGCTTCTGATGCGCAGGAGCGTCTTCGGATGCCTCAATCAAGAAGTCGTCTTCGGCGTCGCTGCCGTCGATAGTGTCCAAAAGGTCTCGCTTCCTCTTCTTGTCGCCGACGCCATCCCTCTGCGCAAAGTTGCAGTTGTCTGGCCAGCGCCGGCACTGGAGGCAGTAGCAGTAGCCGTTGATGAGACAAAAGCCGGCGATCATGCCCGTCTCCTTGCATTCGACTTTTCGGGTGCCGAACCCGTTGTTGCCGCGAGCAAAGAGCTCTGCATGGTCGTGGTTCTGGACGTTGATCTTGCGCTTTTCCATGGCTGGTGCGACACCGTTGGCGTCCCGTTCGAGAGCGCTGGCCTCGGGCAGGTGCTCCTCCACCTCCCTCTTGACCTCCACATCTCTCTTCTTCCCATTCTTCGTGTCATTGCCAGGGAGGATATCCCGCTTGCGGGGGTCGAGAGCCTTGACTACCTCCGCAGGTAGCGTCACGGCGACATCAAACTGGAGGGGCGGGTTGGCCCTCCTCAACTTGGTCTCGAAGTCGGACTCGAAGTCGGACACGGGCTCGACAGAATCAGAATCAGGATCGCGGCGTTTCGGCTTCTCACCATCCTTAATTGGCCAACCACCGTTTACTGGCTTTCCGGTCTCACCCTTGACCATGCAGCTACAGAAATCTTCGGCAATACATACCATTTTGGCTTCCTTGTTTGCGCAGTAGTATCCTGGGCCACCTGTTGGGCCGCCGGAACGACGGCCCACAGTGGGGGATATGATGTTGTAAACGTTCGTGGCTCGGGAGTCAGAGTCGGAGGTGACGTCTCTCTTGTTCGCTGGCTTCTCGTCTTCTTCCTTGTCGTTATCCTCGCTGCCCTCGATGTCCTCGTTGTTCAAGTTGGAGTCGGAGTCCTGAATAGTCTTATCGCCCTTTACCATCGTCGTCACTGATTCTCCAGTCTCGGTCACCTTCGTCTCGTCGGTGTAACACCAGCATTCAGTACTTTTGGACTGCTCGCACATGATCTTTGCTCTGGTGTCGGTGCAGTAGTAACTTGAAGCTAATTTGCGGGCGACAAGATCTCCGCTGAGTTGACTTAGAGGGACCAAGTCTGCCTCATCTTCCCCTGCGGAAACATCGCGCTTCTTATTCTTGATCGCCTCGTCCATGTCGTCCAAGTGGGCCTTCTTACCGTCCCATCTCCACCCGTAGCATCTGCATTCTTTGGGCTTGTTTCTATTGCGACCGCACCGTACGACCCAGTCCGAGTTGGAGCAGTAGTAATCTAAAAAGTTGGACGTATCCGCGCGACGGTCAATCGGCATGCTGTTGTGGTCATCAACGTCTGCGGGCAGATACGAGCCATACGAGCCAGAGTCAAAAGAGTTGATTTCCTCGATGCCGTCGCGCTTCTTGCCGTCGCTGGCGAGATGATACGAGCCAGAGTCAACAGCGTCAGAAGAGTCGTCGACGCCGTCGGAAAGGTCTCGCTTGTGGTATTTGGGGGCGTCGGAATCATCCTTTTCCGCCGGCCCCGTGATATGCAAATAGTGGAAGCCCGTCGTGGCATTCTTTTGGTATGAGGCGCAGCTGCATGTCTCGATGGTAATGTTGCCGATATCCTTGCAGAAGGGGAATTCATGAGTCTTGGTGCATTTGATGCCTGGGTGGCCGGGGCTGCGGCGTTGAAAGTCAACGTCAAGACCTCGTTTGGTGTTCTTGATGTCCTTGTCATCTTGACTCAGCTCTTGCGGCCCAGGGGCGCGGCGGTTGGGCGAACTGGCTGGGGGGTGGTGATTCCAGTAGTCGCCGGTGTGTGACTGGGGACCGCGGCGGTTGTGAGAAGTGGGAGGGAGATGGGGAGGGAGATGAGACTTCCAGAACTCGGCGGTGTAGGAGCTGCGGCGGGGGAGAGAGCGGACGGGGAGGAAGTCATAGTCGCCGTCGAGACCGGAGGCGGAGGCGGAAGGGGGAGAGAGGGAGCGCTTGGCGCCGTTCTTTGCCTTCTCTTCTTCGGCCTTCCTCTTCTGCTCCGCCGCCTTCTGCTCATCCCTCTGCTTCTCCCAACTCCAGTCCGAGCCCCCATTAACCGGCTGCTCATCGAGCTTCATTCCGTCCTTCCAGCATCTACACACCTCCGTCGTGAGACTACACCTCATCGCCGTATTTGGCGTGGCACAGTGCAAGTCGTCGGCGATCATGCGGCGGAAGATGTCCCTTGGAAGACGGTGGAAGTCTTCTTCGGAGATGGTGAAGTCATCCTCATCCTCGACAAGAACCGCACGGATAGGGGTAGAAGTGGATGGCCCATCAAGAGAGCGTTTCAAAGGTGTGCCGTCGCTGTCACGAACAGGGATTTCTCTCTCGGCATGGGCACTCCACGTTGTACGCCAATAGCAGGCGCACTCATTAGGCTTGTCATCCTTGCAGCCGAAAAAGAAACTTTTGTGAGGGCAGTGGTACCCTTCAGGGAGGGGACGTAAGCGGCGGGTGAGGAGGTTGAAGTGAGACTCGGAAGAGGAGGAGCCATCCGATAGATCCTTCTCTCTATACGGCCTTTCACTCTGCTTGTCCTTGTGTTGTGAGTCGTGGTCGTGGTTCGACGCACGAACGATATTGGCCGCTGAGGGAGGAATCACGCTCCTCTTGGCCTTGGGCTTATCAGGCGTAATGGCTGTGAACTTGCAGTCCTCGGAGTACAAACCACTCTTGCATTCTGCGCAGAGACATTTGTCCTCTTCGACATAGAGACGGCCGGAGTTGCCGGAGCAGGTGCCGTCTTGGCGGGTAGTCAGATGGGAGCTGGTACTCTCATCGTCAGAGACATCAACATCGTCTTTAGAGTCAGACGTGGTATAATCGGGCCCGTCAGACTCGTCAGACTCATCAACGTCCGTGTCAGACTCATGAGCAGCCTCTGACACCTCAGGTCGAAGACTAACAATCGTAGTGGTGGGATGGATGATGTTGGAGACAGTTTCGGCACTAATGATGACAGTGTCCTTCTTGCCGACCGCGCTGTTGGTGAAGGAGTTGGGGATAATGGGGGAGGCGGTGATGGGGACCGTCGCCAGGAGGGCGGAGGCCGCGAGCGTGAAGACCAGCCTCATGCCGAAGGTCTGTTGGGGGTTTTTCTATGGCCCAGGTATGAGTGTATGGTGTTTCTGTTGTGCTTAGTAGGGGTACGGATATAAGGGGATGTGCTAAAGGGGATGGGTCAAGGGAATATCTCAGAGAGAGAGACGGAGGAATGGGGCGGAGGGTGGAGGATCACTTACCAAGTAGTTTTAATACGGACTCTCCGACGACTGAACACGGTAGAGCCCATGGCCCTTTTGTTTCCATAGGGGTTGAATAGCCCATTGAGGTTTCTGAAACACACTAGGATTCATGGCATGGGAGGGACTGTGCCGATACAGGCAGGCGATACGCTAGGCATCATGGCGAAAGAGTTACAAATTGAGGTGAAATCATATCCCGTTGCCTGAGGTTGGAGGCTATTTCGAGATAAAGAGACCCCGGCACCGAGTTTCGGAGGGGCGGCTTATTGTTTTGTTGATGACAAAGGTCACCCCGGTATCGCGGCGGTCTAGGATGGTTTGTGCAACCATGGTGACGAGACCGACCATGACTCCACGGGCTAGAACAGCAGCATGAATGCTTGGTGCAATATGGCAAAGTTTCATCCAAGAGATGTCAGCCGAAGTCCGCCACTTGAGCTCACTGGCAAAAATGAAGAGTCGTGAAAGAAGGCAAGACGAAGCATGGGGACTGAACAACCGACAAGAGGGAGGTTTCCGCCCGACTGGGATGGAATATATACAGCACCTTGGAGTAGGCTCGGCCACGACTGCCACATGTGAGAACTTGAGCCAGGGAGGTCAAGCTCCTTACTGGACTCTGGCTGGGGGAAATGAAGAGCAGACAGTGCGGATGATGACGCTGGTAAGCCTAATGGCTAGTGGTCCAAGGCGGTAAAGCATTAAAGTAGAGTAATGTTTGATCATTTTGGAAGTATCCTTCGGCACAATGACCCTCTTAATGCATGGAATGGGACCGTCACGGGAGAGTGTCTTTGTTGATGTTGTTCATGTTGGATGAACATTCAACCCTAACCCGGGAGTGATGAGAGTCCTGAGGCCCGCCAGCGCGAGCGACAGTGAGCATACTACGGCCTGGGGTGGTCAACACACCCTACGCGCTCAATTATGAGGACGAGGAAGCAGGACTCGGAAAAGTGTAAAGGTGCTTGTATATGCGAATTGTGACGAGAGCAGTTGGCAGATCGGAGTAGTCGGCTTGGGTCGTCTGCCGTCAGGGAATGGTTGTGTGGCTCGTGCGTGCGGGAAGGCACAGACCTCTCCGCCAAGAATACAGTGGTCAGACTGCCAAGACCCGACAGCAGACATTGCGCTGTGACAGAACATCGATTTGAAATTCCCCTTTTCAGTCACGGCCCAAGACAACATCCATCTGGTCCTTCGCGCGATTGCTCTTGCCTCTCACTGGTTTCCTGCTTCTCACTCAATTACTCCAACCTTGCCGTCGCAAAGGACAGCAGCGCTTTCCCCGTGCTGCGCATCATTGGCCAAGCTGGAGTCCTGGAGGTGGTTGCGACACGCCCCAAAACATGGGCGCCGAAGGAAATGGCGCCTTCCTCGAATATCATGAACCAGATAGTGTGTTACCTATCGCTTGTCACTCGCTCCCTCCAACCCGACAAGGAACGACCACTGATTCCTCCTTCTTCTTCCAGTCGTCAGCATCCTGACCTTAATCTCCTTCTTCTTCTTTCTTGCCGTGTCCGAATGGCTGGCCGATAAGGTGCTCCGTGCGGGGCTCATTGGCCAAATCATTGTTGGCCTCATCTACGGCGTCCCCATTGGCAATATCCTGGCCCTGGAATGGCAGGAAACCTTTCTTGCCTTGGGATACATTGGCCTCATTATCATCATCTTTGAAGGCGGTTTGACTATTCGTCTGGATCTCCTTTGGCAGAACTTGTTCCTCAGCACCACCGCGGCCCTTCTTGGCGTGCTCACCCCGATTGCCCTGGCGTTTGCCCTGTTCTATGCTGGCTTTGGCTATGGTCTGGTTTCCCTTTCAATCCTGTACCAGGCTGAGCTTAATCGAACACGTACTGACATTCAACACATAGGCCCCCTCGAAGCCTTCATCGTCGGCACTGCCCTCTGCTCCACCTCCCTAGGGACCACCTTCGTCGTCATCAAGAGCGCTTCGTCAAAGCACGACTTCGCCCAAACCCGCGTCGGCACCGTCCTCGTCAGCGCAGCCATTCTCGACGATGTCTGTGGTCTAGTCCTCGTCAGTGTTATCTCCCAGCTGCGCGACATCGAGAATGCGAACCTTGGCTGGGTCATTGGCCGACCCATTCTGGCCAGTGGGCTCATGGCCATCATGACGCCTCTGGCAGCCAAGTTCGTCCTCGGTCCCCTGTTCCGCCTGCCAGCTATCGAGAGACGATTCTTCCGGAGGTTTGGACACGTCGCCAACATGATCCTCATGGTCCTGGTGCTTTGCGCATTCCTCGCCGTTGCTGCTTATGCCGGCGCCAGCGTTTTGTTCGGTGCATTTCTGGCCGGGACAGTAGTGTCGAGCCTACCTAGCAAGCAGCATGTTTACCCCGGCGAACCAAGCGATACTACCGACCTTGAGAACGACGCGAAACAAAAGAGGCCAACATTCGGCGACACTTTTGAACGATACATCCAAGATGCACAGCGCTTCATCCTTCAACCATGCTTCTTCGCCAGCATTGGCTTCTCCATTCCCTTCGTCGAGCTTTGGACAGGCGAGGTCATCTGGAAGGGCATCGTCTTTACCATCCTGATGGTTCTTGGCAAGTTGATCGTCAGCCTAGTGATTCCACTGTGGGATCTCGTCGCAAATAAGAAGCCGGATCCCTCAGAGAAAGCGCTTTCGACACCTCCGGCAAAACGAAACTGGGCCCCAGCAGCCTTCCTTGGTACTGCCATGGTCGCGCGCGGCGAGATTGGTCTTCTCATCATTCAGATCGGCTTGAATGAGACACCCTACCTGTCGCGGAAGGCCTTTGTTATTGCAGTCTGGGCCATCTTGCTCAATACGGTCATCGGCCCAGTATCCGTCGGAGTACTCTTGAACCGATTCGGAAGCGCGGTTGCGGAGGATCGGCGGTGGGGGATACAAGCAATAAAAACTGGAGGCGAAGTCAATAGGAGGCATGAGGTGGTATCCGAGGATACTGGTACCGTGGCGCCTTAGCCGTTCCGAACAATTGCTCTTGTCAGCGTTCCTTTGCGACTGTCAAGTGTCAGCTGGATACCAAGGACCTACGACTCTGTTAAGAGTCTGGAAGCCTGTCGTCTTACTTTCTATGATCTGCAATCTTCTTGCACTGTATCAAGAGGCAAACTTCCTTCCGAGGACGACTTCTCGGGATCCCCTGCCCTATAACTGTCTATATGCCCATCAATGCTCCCATACAGGCCTTTGCGGCTGAATTCAGGGCCCGCGGTTCACAAATTCGGCTCGACTCTTGGCACCACACCACGAAGCAGCTACATATTATCGTCTCAACGGTAGCAGCTCCAGTATATTGCTTTTCCAAGTTTAGAAACATTGAGCCTCCATGTACCATTTTCTTGACCGCCAAGATTTCGGCAGCGTGTTCCGATCATGAGCGACGGCCGAATCTTCCTTGGATCCAGGTACAAGTCGACGCGGGGAAGCCACCATGTCCACCACGCATACCGTGTCCATGGAACCCTTTTATTGACAGACCTCAACATCGTGTACCCTACGTCACGAACTATCCGGGTTCAACGCGGGCGCAGTCGCCGCCTTCGTAGTCTGGCCAAGTGTTCATGCGCCGGGCATATAAACCGGCAACACCATCTGCGTATTGTTGAACAACCCCAGTGGTGCTATCATCGTGGTACGGCGGATGCTTGCAAGATCACTGTCTGCTTCTCCTCCTCCCTCTCTAGTTACGATGTTCCAGTTTCACATTTGGGCCCTTCTCGGCCTCTTTTCTCTTCTCTCTTCGTTAGCCACTGCCTCAACAGTCGTTCTCAAAGAACCGGGTCACCTACCGGCAGGGTGGAAGCTCGATCACCATGCCACCGATTCCGATCAGATACAACTGTCCATTGCGCTGAAAGAAGCTGGGATAGAAGAGCTGAAAAGACGCCTCCTGCAGCAGTCTACATCTGACAACGACCCCAACAGCCGCCACCTCACAAAGGAAGAAGTCGACAAACACCGTCAGCCAGACCGGAAGTCAGTCACAGCGGTAGGCCGTTGGCTACAGTCCCACGGCATCAAAAGCTACACGGCGGAGAACAGCTGGATCACCTTTGACGCTACAGCTGCTACAGTCAAGACGCTCTTTGAAGCGGACCTAGCCTACTACTCGTACAACGGTGACCCCAGCACCCAACTCCTTCGCGCCCTCTCTTACACGATCCCTAAGTGGCTCAACGACGACATCGATTTCGTCCACCCGCTTACACACTTCATGCCTCCTCGCAACCGCAACGACAGTACCCTCCGCCTCGGCCGTCGCGGGCCAACTCAACCCAAACTGTCCGCCCGGGAGGACTTTTTTGCCCCTCCTTGCTGGACCGGCACTTTCCCCGGCTGCATTCGCAAGCTCTACAACCTCACCTACACTCGCCCTCTCCACCCTCGCTCCCCCTCCCCCGTGCGCTTCGGCATCGCCGGTTTTCTGGAGCAATACATCACCCACCGCGACGTGACCTCCTTCTTAACTACCTACGCTCCCGAACTGCTCCCCCCCACACACCTTCCATCCCGGGGCGGCAGCGGGGGCAACCTAACCCGCCCACCTGTCACAAACATCACCACCGAGCCCCCCTACAACATCACTATAACCCTCCTCAACAACGCCACCCCCTGGGACCCGCATTCCACCGACCCCGCCCTCTCCGGCCTCGAAGCCAACCTCGATGTGCAATATGCTTTATCCCTGGGCCATCCTACGCAAGTAATCTACTACGCCACCGGCGGGCGCGGGACGAAACTCGATTCGGCTGGCCGCCCCCTCCCTTCGAACGATCCTAGAGCGAATAACGAGCCCTTTCTCGAGTTCTTGCAATCTTTGCTGGCCTTGCCTGATACGCAGATCCCGCATGTGTTAAGCATTAGCTACGCAGACGACGAGCAATCCGTCCCGCGCAAATACGCCCACAGAGTATGCGACCTCTTCGCTGCCTTAGCAGCACGCGGTACTTCCGTCCTCGTAGCAACTGGCGACGGGGGAGCAGCTGGCATAGGCTTCTCCGCTGGCGGCGGAGACAGTTGCATCAAAAACGATGGATCAGGTAGACGAGCCTTCGTCCCCACCTTCCCTGCTTCCTGCCCGTGGGTAACCAGCGTGGGAGCAACTGATAACACGGCCCTAAACCTAACAGGCGCTGAGTTTTCCAGCGGTGGCTTCAGCGAGTACTTTGATCGACCTCTCTGGCAGCGAGCGGCAGTGGACCCTTACGTCTCCAGCCTTCTCCGCTCTCAATCAAGCAAACCGGGTCAATCAAGCCAGCCCCGTGATCAAAAAGGAGTCTACTTCGCCTACAACGGCCGCGGTACGCCAGACATTGCTGCCATTGGCTCGGGCTTCCAGATAATGCACCGCGGAGAGATGGTGGAAGTACGCGGGACGAGTGCGTCAACACCGGTCGTGGCGGCTATGGTGGCGTTAGTTAATGATCAACGCTTGAGACAAGGGAAGAGGAGTTTGGGGTGGTTGAATGGGTATTTGTACTTGGATGGAAAGGTGCGAGGGGTGTTGAGGGATGTGGAGGGGGGGCGGAGTGAGGGGTGTGTATTTGCTGGGCAGGTGATGGAGGGGGGCAAAGGCAAGGGGAAAGACAGGTGGAAAGGAAAAAGCCGAAGGCACAGTGGGGCCGAGGAGAGGCAGTGGAACTCGACGGAGGAGGGTGGCGTGGATGGAACACAAGGAGATGGAGATGGAGATGGAGAGGGAGAGGAATGGGGATGGGAAGGAGAAGTAGGAGAAGGGGACGGAGGAGGAATTGGAGTGGGAGACCAGAGTGGAAACATGATAGTGGGGGGATGGGATGCGAAGAAGGGATGGGATCCTGTTACCGGGTTGGGAGTTCCTGGAGATTTCCAGGACATGTTGAAGGTCCTGGACGGTGTTTGGTAAAGGGAAATCCTGCCCACACACACCCTTTTCCATGCAGACACACACACTACACCACATGACAGTTGTGTAGGCCTTTTTTTAGCCAAAGCGAGCGGTATTGAACTGTCCATGTTCGGTTTACTCATACGACCACATCGCCAGGTTCCCTGGCATCCAAATCATCCCCGGCAAAAACCACACCGTCTAGATGTTTCGATGGCGTTTCGACACCCTAAAGGTCGCAACTGGATTTCAAGGACTGAGCATAGCTCTAGACAAATTCTACCCGCACCCATATATTTCCTTCGCACACTTGGTTATTTTGGTGCTGTCGGTAGTTGTGTGGAGAGTTGCGGCTGGGGCCGGAAGACGGACGACGGGAGGGGCGGGCAAGCACGACCGGGCCGTGCCGTGCCCCGCCTTCCCCGCCATATCAACGGCCCGCGTCAAGCGTGCGGAGCTTTCGCCCCGCCACTTCCATCCATCATTCCTGGCGATCATTACACTGGCCTTTTCGACTGCACAAGCTCGACTCTATTCCCTTCCCTGTCTTCCTCGTTTCTACTCCTGTCCTTACCAAGTGCCTCGCGGGCCGCATCAGGAAGGCATCGTGGAGACCGTTCTCTGTCAGCATACCTAGCTCCCGTTAGTTGTTGAGGTCCAGGTGCGGGGGCAGATTCAATGGTGGGGTCACCGTTCTAAAACTCCTCCGGCTCCAGGACCTGTTTTTTACTTATGTAAGATCGCGAGGATAGAGGTAAGTATAGTGTTTTTCCACTTCCCAAATCTCAATTGCTAACGCGACGCAACGAATACAGGATCGATAACCTCAGCTCTCATGTCGCGTGGCCGTCGACACCAAGACAATGATCCCGTCGGGTTAGGGTTGTGGTCGTTCGGCAGGATGTGATGTTCAACTTTAAAGGGGATGGATTCCCACATGACCGCAATGAAGAATGGAATATCTCCGAGAATCCGAGTTGGGGTAACGGCTCAACTACTGTTTCGACTCCATCCAGACAGTGGACAATGCCGGTGCTACCTAGTTGGGACTAGCCAGACTCCAGACCTGCAGGGGAAGCATCCACAGTGGATTGAACCTGTCGTGCTTGCCGGACGATGGCCTCTTGTGCTGTTAAAAAGGCTTGCCCACGAACACCGTGACCCTTCTCTCCCCGAGTCCCCTCCTTCAAATTCCGCCCTGTCCCTTGTTTCCGACACAACAACCTTCACAAGCACACTGCCTAGGGTCGCGAACATGGTGACTAGTCCCAAGAGCCCGAAGAGCAACCAACCGTCCAGCCCGCCGGCACCCGTCGTCTCTGGTTCCGGCCCAACGCCGCTCAGCGCCGAGGAACAAACCGCAGCTGGCCTTCTCCCAGCTTCGCACTGGACACAGCAGCCAGTAAGTCACGGGTTCGATACATGTTTCATCCGGAGGATTAACCCATTGGTTCACAGCTCGCAGAAGAGGATCCTGCAGATGACAGTGCCTCTACCATCGGTTCCTTTACTTCGAGCACCGCTTCCTTGAGTTCGAAAATCTTTGAGTACCGCACTATCCATGGAAGAACTTACCACGGTGATGTTGGCAATGCCGAGGCATGGGAGCCCAATGACCAGCGTCACGTTGAGGCCATGGAGATCTTGTAAGTGTACCACCCTATGGCTTCGCAAGATGGATGGACTTGATCGTATACTGACGTGATTCATGCATCGGAAAGCCACCACGCCATGCTAGTTCAACTGGATGGCAAGCTCTACCTTTCTCCGCTTAACAAGAAGAAGGTCCATAGAGTGCTCGACATTGCAACAGGCTCTGGCATGTGGGCCATGTAAGTTCTCCCCAGCCTTCTGTTCCTCAAATCCGAGCTAGGTCAAGCGACTGTGTGATCGGTCCCTGCAACATCATGTTGATCTACAACAACTGAGGGGACTTGCACCTTAAGCGGGCCTGTCTCCACGCAGTCGCAATGACCTGCTACGCAGTTGCTTTCACCGCCTCGATTAAATCTGTTCTAACCAACGCTTTCTCTTCATTGTAGTGATTTTGCCGATGAGTTCCCTAATGCCGAAGTCATTGGCACCGACGTTTCCCCTATTCAGCCGTCCTGGGTCCCTCCAAACGTAAAGTTCGAAATCGACGATTGTAACCAAGAATGGACTTGGGCCGAGAATAGCTTCGATTTTATCCATATGCGTATGCTGATAGGCGTCGTTAACGGCGATTGGTCTGCCCTGTTCCGGAATGCCTTCCGGTGCTGTAAGCCGGGCGGTTACGTGGAGAGTTGTGTTGCTGATATCACCTTTATGAGTGATGATGGATCGGTGAAGGAAGGTAGTGCTATGGATCAATGGGGGAAGGTTTGGAGAGAGGCTGGCAAAAAATTGGGAAGACCGTTCACGGTGTATGAGGATGATCTACAACGCAAGGGCATGGAAGTGGCCGGATTCGTTGATATTGAGGTCGTGGATATTTACTGTCCCTGGGGGGTCTGGCATCCGGAGAAGAAAGCGGCGGAAAGAGGGCTTTGGTATAAGATGGCAGTTGAGGCAGACCTTGAGGGTAAGTTTTTGTCGTCAAGACCGGATATTGAATTTATACTAACCCGTACGACAGGATATCTCACCTACCTCTTCCAGGTTGTAATGGGCTGGACTCCAGAGGAGACCAAGGTGTTTGCTGCCCACGCCAAGAAGGAGTGGAACAACCCCGAGATTCACGGGTATTTCATGATCCGTGTGGTGTACGGCCGCAAGCCGGAGTAAAGTGGAGGAGGGGAAGGGAGTACATCCCGAAGGGTTCCTGACTTGGCCACCAATTGCCCTTGGGAACTGAAGACTGTGGGGTTTGGTCCAGGGGAAGTCAGAGCGAGCATCTTTTCCTGACATGTTGGATTTTTGAAAAGAATCTGGTGCGCATCTATTCTCGACAATAAATCATTGCTCTTTTCAGTGAGTGACCCGGAGATCTGGAAAGACCGGACTTCGTGATTCTTGTTTTGGGAAATCTGCAGCCTTTTGTTGGTAGGTCCCGGTCCCGGCATCTTTGTGGCAGGCACGGTTGTGCCGTACCCCACCCTGCCATGGCCACCCACCCAGTGGCACCACCCCACCAGTCTTCCTCCTCCTTCTTCCCCTTACCCCTCCAAGCACACTCAATCAACTGTCGACACGCTTGCTTTCATTGTTGTCCTTCGTGTTCTCACCTCTTGTTTCTCCCTTTTTGAAGAGTAACTCAACCATCTCAATCTTGCCAACCCCAGGCAAGCTGCTAACCGCGCCCACTTGTTCAACAATTGAGACGCTAACCTGGATTCTAGATGGCATCACCCCCAAGAGACAGGACCATCTCCAACCACCAATTCTCCTGAAGACGTTCTGAGGGCGCGAGTCAATCTCATGTTTGGCCCATACCTACCTCATTCCGCCGCTTCGGAGTAACGGCTTACTCCCGACTTCACGACTGGGAATGGTCCGTGCTCAATCCTCGTCCAACAGCGCTGCGATATCCTTCAGAGGTGTCATGGCACTGGAAAGAATGCGACGTGTCCCATCTCACAAGCTTTAGCTCCGCGGTATTGCCCAGTTGGGGTGCTACTGCAGCCTGCAGGGGCAAGAACCCCTACCGGGCATGCAGTATGCAGCTGCCACTCGGGTCATTCCCGCATCCCCCGATGACGGTTACCGTTCCCGGCTGGGCATTACCCCCGACGGGATGTCAAAACATTTGTGAGTTGGAGAAGCCTGCCAGTCGCACGCCATTTCAATCCCGACCACGGATGGAGTCTCCAACAGCCGTGGACCGGCCTCGAACTTCTTGGGGTTTGAGGGGAAAGGTTGCAATGCTTCCAGCAGTCGTGAACTGCCTGGGTACGGCAAAGGTGAAAGAGGCATACATAGTCAGGAGGGGCTATCGCTACCACGATCCCGCAGGAGTGCAGAAAGCGTATCTGGCACACGTCAATTGGTCCGCTGTCTGGGCTCTTTTTGACATCCAGAAACCAAGTGTCTGTCACGGTACGATGATGGCCTCACGACGTCGTCCTAGGGCCGCATCAGGAAGGCACCCTGGAAATTTGTGTTGCCCGTTGCATTCTTTACAGTGAATGGAACGCTAGAAACTGTACAATGCCATCTTTGGCCCTCCCAAACCCCTCCCGCCTTCGCTGTTTAAAATCTGGTCCAGTCATCTCTCCTGCTCCCGAACCCACAACCAAACTTGAACTCTCAGCCGTCTGTCATCTCTCGGGTGTTGTTCTCAACATCCAGCTTGCCTCGCTCTCGCTGTTTCACCCGCCAAAACCACAAGCATGGCAGCCCAGCCTGCACAGCAGCTGCCATTGCTCAACAATGAGGAGCAAGCCGCAGTCGGTATTCTTCCCGCCTCGCATTGGCAACAGCAGTCCACGGAAGAGGATCCCAAAGATGATTCAGCTTCGAGCCTTGGATCATTTATGTCCAGCACGGCCTCGCTGAGCGAGTCTATTTTTGACTATCGCCAGATTCACGGACGCACCTATCACCACGAGATTGGCAATGCTGAATCTTGGCAGCCCAACGATGAGCGTCACAAAGAGGCGTTGGACATTGCGTAAGTCATCACCACAACGCTCCTTGAGCATACCTACTCCCCAAAAATAAGCCGAGTCTGACTGACGGGAAAAGTCATCACGTGTTTACGGTAGTCCTTGATGGAAAGCTCTACAACGCTCCTCTCGACAAAAAGAAAGTCCATAAAGTCGTCGATATCGGAACAGGGACGGGCATGTGGGCAATGTGAGTCTTGCAAAGCTTCGTCGCTAACGCCTCGCTAATATTTGTTCTCCCCAGCGACATTGCCGACGAATTTCCAAATGCTGAAGTAATTGGTACCGATATTACCCCCATCCAACCCTCTTGGGTTCCGGCCAATGTAAAGTTTGAACTCAACGATTGTAACACGGAGTGGACTTGGCCCGATAATACTTTCGACTTCATCCATATGCGAATGTTATTCGGTATTATCGAAGATTGGGACGCTATCTTTCGCCAGGCTTACCGTACTTGCAAGCCCGGTGGCTATACTGAAAGCTTTGTCTGCGATAGTGGGTTTACAAGTGACGATGGGTCGGTAAAGGATGATAGCGCTATTGCCCAGTGGGGAAAGGTTTGGACTGCAGCAGGAAGGAAGATGGGACGGACATTCGAAGTCTACGCTCTCAACCTCCAGAAGAAGGGCATGGAAGCGGCGGGCTTTGTGGATATTGAAGTCAAAGATTACTACGTGCCTGTCAATACTTGGCCCGAGGACAAAGCCCTGGCCGAAAAGGGACTTTGGTGGAAGATCATGATTGAGAGTGATCTTGAAGGTAAGTCTTCTTTACGATGAAGTCGTCCCTGGAGGCGTGCTGGGTTTAAACTAACATGCGGTTACACAGGCTACCTCAACTACCCGTTCAACGCCGTGATGGGATGGGCTCCGGCGGAGACTGGCGTTTATGCCGCTCAGCTTAGGAAGGAGTTCAAGAACCCCAAGGTCCACAGCTACACCAGGGCGCGTTCTGTATGGGGTCGGAAGCCCGAGTAAGAACTCTCAGGACATGGGGTGGGAGGAACCAGAGGACGAGTTATGAAGGCGTGGGGATCCTTTGGGTAAGCAACAATGCAATGGCGATATGACAAAATCTATGAGGGGTTCAAATACGCGACACCGAAACCCACCATGTAAAAAGGTTCCATTTGTCACCTAGCCGGAGGACAAAAGATTGGCGGAACTAGGCCTCTGGTGAGCATCTAATCTCAACCATCAATCATTATGCTTGTTCGTGACCCGGAGATTTGGTTAATCGAAGTCCGGACTTTGTACACTTGCGTATTCTGGGAAATCTGCAATCTTTGCGACCCGTCTTCAGGTGTTTCATGGGCTCGAAACGTTAACCTTGAGTACCATCGACAACGACACTCAAGACAAGACCACCTCCTTCAACGTCCAATTCGTCCGAACACGTACACACGACGCGAATCAATCCTATCCTTACCCAAACGGGACCTCCACAGAAGGAGTGTTAAAAGGTCATGGACCGGTCTCGAAGCTTTTTGGGGTTAGGGGAAGTGCTCCCAGCAGTCACCAACTTGGCAGTCCTGGGTACGGCGAAGAACAGTGAGCCCCCCAGTTTATGCCGGCCCCGTGTGATGCAAGGGAAAATGGCCTGCCCCAATTCTTGGCGCCAAGTACAACCTGAATCCCACAGGGGTGCAGAAAGCGTGCTTGGCACGCCACATCAAGAGATGTTGAGAATGTCCCTGCCACGTGCCTCGCTTGGGTCCAGCACCCTTTCCTTTTACAGTACCAAGATGAAGTGGAAAGCGAGCCGAGCCCATGCACTTGCCCAGACATGTCCAGTCCTCTCGTGTGCCTACTATTTCAGCCAGTCTCACAATACAGCCAGTCTCACAATACAGCCAGTCCCACAAGAGGGCAGGCATCGCGGAGAATCCGCGTGGGTCCCGCTCTTTCCCTTAGTTTGCGTTCTTCACAGTGGATAGACTGTACAATACCCCTCCTCTCGCTGTTCGGGGCAATCTTGCACTTCAACCAAACTTGAACCTTTGGTCGTCTATCATCTCCATTGATATCATCTCCAATTCAACATCCACACATCTCGTTTCATATCTCGTTTCACTCGTCAGAACCACAAGCATGGAAGGAAAATCGTCGGCAGCCGGGCCTACAAAAGTTCCGATATCGATGCTGCTCAGCAATGAGGAGCAAACCGCCATCGGTATTCTTCCTGCCTCGCATTGGCAACAGCAACTTACCCAAGAGGATCCCAGCGATATATTTGTTTCCAGGGCCAGAACCGCCTCGCTGAGCTCGTCCATTTTCGAATATCGCCAGATTCACGGACGCACTTATCACCGCGAGCTTGGCAATGCCCAATCATGGGAACCCAATGATGAGCGTCATATTGATGCAATGGAGATTGCGTAAATACCTGCCTGAACACCATCCAAGTACATGCTAACCATGGTAACAGCCACCACGCTTATACGGTCACTATGGGACACAGGTTGTATCGCGCTCCACTTGATAAGAACAGGGTCCAAAAGGTGTTGGACATTGGCACAGGAACTGGCCTGTGGGCAATGTAAGTCTTACTCCACGCATCATGCGTACTCGTCAGCAAGAGAAGCGCTGCCTGATGTTGCGCCCAAGGTCAGACAGGCGATTCGAGCCCTGACAGGTTGTAACAGTATATCTGATGCGGTCTAGTGACTTCGCCGACGAATTCCCCGACGCCGACGTCGTCGGTACCGACATCACCCCCATTCAACCTTCCTGGGTGCCCGCCAACGTCAGGTTTGAACTTGATGATTGCAACCAAGAATGGACCTGGCCAGACAACACCTTTGATTTCATCCATGCACGTATGCTAATTGGTGTTATCGAAGACTGGTATGAGTTCCATCGCCAGGCCTTCCGGATTTGTAAACCGGGTGGTACGTACCCCCTGACCTCTTCCATCCACCAATTGTCCATTGACAATCACTCACCCAAGTCCCATGCAGGCTACATCGAAACTTTCTCCGCTTGCAGTACTTTCGAGTGCGACGACGGTACGGTGAAAGAGGACAGTGCCATGTCACAATGGTCCAAGGTGTTTAACGAAGGTGGAAGAAGGTTGGGCCGAACTTTTGAGGTTTACGACCACGACCTCCAACGGAAGGGTATGGCAGCTGCTGGCTTCGTGGATATTGAGTATAAAGACTACATTATTCCCATAGGTCTCTGGCACCCTGATAAGGAAGCAGCGGAAACGGGTCTATGGTGGAAGCTAGCCATTGAGGCGGACCTTGAAGGTAAGCTTGCGTGTGCAGCGGGCACTCGGTTTGCAGCGAGCACCCCACCATTCCACAATCAGTGACTCGACTGGGTCAATGCTAATGTCTCCCAACAGGATACCTTAACTACACCTTCAATTACTTGGTAGGATGGACTCCGGAAGAGACCAAGTCGTATGCCGACCAAATCAAGAAAGAGTGGAACAATCCCAATATTCACGGCTATGTCAGGGGACGCAGTGCATGGGGAAGGAAGCCAGAGTAGGTCCCAGAGGACATTCAAAAGGCTAGATGATTGTGGACTGTTCCTATGGTTTTAGGCACGGATTTTGGAATCAAACTTGGGCGACGTTGATACCCCCCCTGTCAGCACCCTGCCCAGCCTTGTGCCCCGTGCCGGCAATCTCTGAGAATCTTTGGCCAAGACCCGCCTTCTTCCTCCTTCCCCAAACAACAACCTTTCACGATTCAACTTTTCATCAGCTCATCCTGCGTCAATCACATCACTCAAACAACACCAAGACTACCTCATCTGATCGCAATGGATTCTTTTACCAAAGAAATAAGCGTCGAGTTCAGTGGCGTTCTCTTCGCCGCCATCGAGATGCCCATCGCGGGGTTCATAAGACCGACCGACCTCAAAGTGAGTCTCAGTTCAGATCTCAACTCACCATCCATCTCACCACCCAAGCAAACTAACCATTGGCATCCCGTCGTACAGCTTCACTCCCAACCCCTCCAAATATCCGAATCTCACATTCGTCGGCGATCCCGCAGCCGGGCAGATATCTCGACGGTCGATACCAACTGGTATGACGGTCAAAAGCTTCCGCAGCCATCCGCAGGGTTGATCCGTCCCGCGGAGCCCCCGCAAAGTAAGTGTTCAAATGGTCTTCACTTACCAACTCACCCCTCCTCAAACTCATGGTCGACTAACTTCACCTCGTTGAACCAGGTGGACAATAAGTTCATCATCAACTTCGACGAGACCCCCATCCCCTTCGAGTTTCTTGACGGTGCCACGTACGATACCGGAGGCAACGATACGATCAACGGCAAGACCGACTGAAGTGGATGCAGTGAGCGACAGGCCACCCTGATTCTGTATATCTTTGCAGATGGGATCATGGGGTGTGGAGGTTGAAACCCAAGCTCTCTTTCAAGGCCACCTTTGACGNATCTTTGCAGATGGGATCATGGGGTGTGGAGGTTGAAACCCAAGCTCTCTTTCAAGGCCACCTTTGACGTCAGCACACGACGGATACCCCCACGCAAAGTAAGACATATTCAATTTTTCACATCTTTCTGATTCTTTCCTCTTACATCAACCTTTTTGCATCCACGGGGGAAAAACGGAAAGAAGGATAGAAACCCCATTTTTGTCTTCTTGTCGTTTTCCCTTTCACTACCTTTTGGTTTTTCCACTTCTCTCATACTGATCCTTGACATATTTGCACTGTAGATGAAACTTCAGCGCAAGAGAAAGCTCTTCTTCCAGCCCAGCCCAACACTTCATGCTCGTCGTCGATTCGAGTTCAATACGAAAACGGATTAGAGTCTTCCTTGCTCCGATCGTTAGAACAACTTGATGTTCAAATGGTATCGAAGCCCGCCTTTCAATCAACATGACTTGCCACATTTTCATGTGCCCAAATGTCTCCGAATCAACTTGGCGGGTGGGGTGAACCGGTGAGCTTTATCGGATCACAACTTTCCTTCAACAATTAACATGCTGTTCACTGCCAGTCCAACGATGGAGACGACATGTACCTTGTCGAGACCTGTCACTACGCAGCATGACCAGATTGAGACGCAACTGCAGCCTACACTGCTGCAGACTGCTGCAGGGGAAAAAGAAAAAGAAGGAGCCGCTAAGACTTCGTTGCAGAGCCCGTTAGCGTCAGAAACTCTGGATTTCAAATCGACTAATGCCGTCTGAACCGTTCATCCAGTATCCATGCCTTGGAGGTTACTGTGCCCTTCTTGACTCGTACAGCCGGCCGAACGTCCTGGTGGCCTTTGACAACGGAAATTTGACCGGGTACAGTTCACGCGGTTTGGTGGACTGGGACTCGGCGACCGACCCTGTTACGGTCTTGTCTGGATGGGGTACAAACTGAACAGGACACCGCCATCGCCACACTCGGCGGCAGAAAAGGGCAGAGATCAAAGAGGAGCTATTAGGGTCCTGCAGCGTACAGAAGCGATGTTTGGCACCTGTCGATTAGTCCGATAAACACACCCCTGGAACTCCAGAACCCATGGTGTAGTCACGGTCTCATTGCATGACCCTAGGGCCGGATCAGGAATGAATTCCCAAGGGTTCGTGTTTTCTCGTGCTCGTTTCACAGTAAAACGACCATCAAAGAGACTGTACACTTTTGATTTGGCCGTACGATTCCCCCCCCCCCCACCCCACCAAAATGGTTTAAAGTCTCGCCCATGGAACGACTCTGTCCCAAGTCCCAACTCCTCCACTCACGACACCACACAATTTCCCCCAGCGCTTCTGGCTTCTCACTTTCGATCTCCCGACAGCAAGCAGCTGTACTCGGCTGTCCTTCCCGCAGTCACAACCATGAGTTCCAGCACGCAAAACCCTCAAAGCCCCAAGAGCTCAAAAAGCCCCCAGAGCCCTAAGAGCAAAGCGACCTCGCCGGCACCCGCAGCTGCCCCGACCCCGCTCAGCGCTGAGGCGCAAGACGCAGCTGGTATTCTTCCTGCAACCCATTGGACGGAGCAGCCGGTAACTACCTCAAGCAGCTTCCTGGTCCTCAAGTTGGCTTGCACCTGCTAACACCCTCGCCCATGTTTGTAGCTCCCCGAAGAGGATGTCGACGATGGGGCGTCTAGCCTTGGCTCATTCGCTTCCACCACCGCTTCTCTAAGCTCGAGCATTTTCCAGTACCGCGAAGTCCACGGGAGAACGTATCACGCCGAAATTGGTAGCGCCGAGGCATGGCAGCCCAATGACAAACGCCACATTGATGCGATGGAGATTATGTAAGCATCTGCACAATCCTCTGGCAACGCAGCCCTACCTTCTCGGACAAAACAGCTGACAACCGGAGAAGGCATCACGCTATTATGGTACAATTTGGAGGAAAGCTCTTCTTGTCGCCTCTCGAACAAAAGAAGGTGCAGAAGGTACTGGATATTGCGACGGGTTCTGGCCTGTGGGCGATGTAAGTCTTGTCCTCTACGTTGTCTTCTGTTTCATGATTTACTTGACTGCCTATCAGACGGCTTACCTTGACCGCACATGGATGGCTTACTCAATTGCATATTCAGCGACTTTGCCGACGAATTCCCCAATGCTGAAGTTATAGGAACTGATGTCTCCCCAATCCAACCTACTTGGGTCCCCCCGAACGTTAAGTTTGAGCTAGACGATTGCAATAAGCAATGGATCTGGCCCGACAATACGTTCGATTTTGTCAATTTGCGCTATTTAGTAGGCGTTGTTGATGATTGGGATGTTCTCTTTCGCAACGCCTATCGAGTCGCTAAGCCTGGAGCCTATGTGGAGAGTTTTGTTCCGGCATCTCGAATAGTATCCGATGATGGGTCACTTAAGGAAGGTAGTTCTCTAGATCAGTGGGGGAAGGTCTTCCGAGAGGGTGGTAAAAAAATTGGAAGAACGTTTTCGGTATACGAAGAGGATCTCCAGCGGAAATGTATGGAGGCAGCTGGGTTTGTTGATATCGAGTTCAAGGACTCACGAGCCCCGATTGGTGTCTGGCCCCCCGATAAAGGAGCATCGGAAAAGGGTCTTTGGTGGAAGTTAGGCGTTGAGGCGGATCTTGAAGGTAAGCTTGCTCGTGAACAATATCCCCTCCCCTCCCAGCCTTAATGAACATTGATCCGGTTAACCCTGACAATTCGCTCTAGGGTACATCAACTACCTCTGGCATTCCGTCCTTGGTTGGACACCAGATGAGGCGAAAGCTTTTGCCCGTCACATGAGAAAGGATATGAATGATCCCAAGATCCACGGATACTTCATGACACGTGTTGCATGGGGTCGCAAGCCGGAATAAGCATCGCGACAGTAGGAACAGCTTTTTGGAGCCACATTGAGCACTAGGATAGATACGTTTCTAAGCTCTTTAGGATAAGGTCGTTCGAGATGCGTTGCAGTTTGGAGTACACATAACCGTCACTTTTATCTGGGCAATCAGGAGACATACGTACCTCTAGTGCATTTTCTATCAATATATCAGATTTCTTTATGCGTCTCATCTTCTACCGGTCGCTACTTCTCGGTGTTTCCGTCTGCGAATTATCCTGGCAGTCACGCCCACAGCAATGAAAGCCACCAAGTCCCGGACGTTGTGCATCGCAACCCTCTGGAACCCAGCCCATACTGTCTATCCGAAGTCAAATAACCGGCATCCCCATGTTACCACACCATGCTACCACTCGAGTCACAGCGTCGATCACGGCACTTGCCCACCGGTGTACGGCGTACGGTACATCCCGCTTCGGCTCGGGTACTCTCCACACTACATCAAGATAAAACAGATCGACAACGGCATCGTGAATTTGCCGCCAACCATCGATGCACTTCCCCTCCAGCGTTGCTGCACGTCTTTACAGCACACGGGATCATATGGAACTTCAACGAACAACGACAGAACCTCTGGTTATCGGATGCCACTTCTATGCTCCCTGTTGATGAGGAGAAGACAAACACCAGTCACTCAGTATAAAGCAACACGTCATGGTATCCATCAAGACTCACTCTGAGAAGCGTCAAGCGACGCTACCGCCATCTCCTCCTCTATACCTTCTTCACCTCCGCGGGCACCGACAGACCGGGATACAATCGTCATGGTCCGACCTTCTCTCCCAACCTGCTTTCTAGCAAGCCTATCATCCACCCTCCATCTTCTCTCCGCCGCCTCAACAGCCAGCTCATAATACACCCGCTCCTTGATCAAATCCATCACCTCCCTATATATAACCGCCCAATCCCTCGGTGAATCCACTGCCTCCATCGCCTCCCTCCTCTTTGCTCCCGGCAGCAACTTCACCCACCCCGGTACCGATAGCAGCAACGTCATTCCCTCCCGCTCCCGCTCCCCAACTACTCCCGACCGCGCCGGCCCCTATATCAACACCACATACAACTGTCACGGCGTAACCAGGGATGGGTACGATGTGCAAAGACTGTACTACCCTAATGGCTAACTTGGACTGAAGACAATAAGTTGAAGAAGGAAGGAAACTTCCAAAAGGGAAGGCTCGGTGGGGAGGACTGGGTTTTATACCCTGAACTCNCACGGCGTAACCAGGGATGGGTACGATGTGCAAAGACTGTACTACCCTAATGGCTAACTTGGACTGAAGACAATAAGTTGAAGAAGGAAGGAAACTTCCAAAAGGGAAGGCTCGGTGGGGAGGACTGGGTTTTATACCCTGAACTCTGGGAGAGAGCCAGGCCAAGCCTAGAACCTGAACCATCCGAACCAAACCCGTAAATGGAAGCCACCCTCAATGGGATCTGTGCACGTGAAAGACCCTTGACGATCCCAGCCGTCACAACAACCTTCTTCCTCTACAAAAAAAAACGAATCCCCCCTTCCCCACACCTCCCCAAACTCAACCCTCTCCCTCCTCCTTAAAATCGACTTCCACCGAACTCATCGCCGCCAGCAACACCAGCCATCCCTACCTTACGTGATCCACACAACCCGTATAGAGTTTAACTCTCGGCTCTCTCAGTTCCTTTTGTCACGGAATGCACTCGGGTACCTCTTCTGGGACTAACTATATAAGACCACTTGAGCGACCGAATTGCCAGCTTCGGTTACTTGTATCCTTTTGGAACATAGCCTAGTAGTGTAGCGGTCTGCCAGCGCCGTGACACCTTTACTCCCGGTCTTGATAGAAGAGAGTATCGTCACAGACGACGACGACGACGACGAAGGAGGCTGATTGGCTCTTTCAACGCGCAACCGGCAGACACCTCTCATTCACCCCAGTGACCCCACCCCACCCCCTTCGCTCAAGCAAAGAAGGATTGGCCCTGTGCTGTCTTATCTTACCCAACCAACCAACTCTATCTAGCCTGAGGGTTACGTACGTACGTACGAAGAAGAGATACAAGTGGATGCGTATTTCATAAAACAGATTTGGGGAAATATCAATTAGCGTGATAGTCAGTCTAGTTGGTGCCGTGGAATCTCCCTCTTCCAATCCCGCCAATCCCTGTCTCCGTTCCGCATCGAAGAAGGCGGGCTACCTACGTACCTTGAGACAGCTGAGCTGCGCGGAGGAAGTAGGAAACCTCACTTCCTCGGGGGAGTGAATAGGTACAAGAGTGGGTGAGTAGAAGTACGATAGTTAGTGCTGTGGAGACGGTACGTGGGTTGGGGCGGCGTGTTCCAAAATCTCCCCGTTGATCCAACCCTCTACATATTAACCAGAATCGTCGTTCAAGAGCTTGGCACGTACCACGCTAGACAGGCTCCTTTGTACGTGGCTTTTCAACCTGCATCAGCCTGCATAAGGCCATCTTGTCACAGGCATTGCCTGCCTATTCCTGTATATATACTAGCTGTCATGTGACATGGTGGCTCTGGGTGGGTTCATGTGGTGGACCCACTGCTCCATGCCTTACATAGTTCTCGTGCGCACACAGGACTCTTCCTGTCCCTCGCACAACAATCAAAGTCTTAGCTGAGTGCTTGCTCGCGCCCCGTGACACATCTGATTGGCTATGGCCGGCCAGAGGTTTGCCGTTGATCTGACTGATAGTAAACAACAAAAACAACTACAACAGGCTCAATTTTAAAGCTATTCACAAACAGAGACCTCTATTTGGTTGCTGAAAAGCTGCTCTATGTATAAGATGAGATAATGTTTACTACTATTAAACCATTTTTGAGACTTCCCATTTGAGTAATGGTTTTGAGGTAAATGCATCCTTTATAGTTCTATAGAGCGGCTTTTCAGCAACCAGATAGAGGTCTCCATTTGTGAATGGCTTTCAAAATTGAGCCCGTTATAGTCATTTCCAAATAACTCTCTTTCTTAGAGACCACGAAAGAAAAAGTTCCCACACTGTGTCACAGGCATTACTGGCCTGTTCCTGTATATAGGTGCACATGCACATGTGCTGCAGTAGTACAGCCAGCTGAGTGCAGCTGTCTGGCTGCAGTACATTCAGCAGTCCACAGACTGCTGTCATGTCCTACATAGTTCTCGTGCGCGCNGAGTGCAGCTGTCTGGCTGCAGTACATTCAGCAGTCCACAGACTGCTGTCATGTCCTACATAGTTCTCGTGCGCGCACAGGATTCTCTTCCTGTTCTTCGCACAACAATCAAAGTCTTAGCTTGGTGCTTGCTCGCCCCCCATGACACCCTGGTAGCGCTAAGGCCTTTGCCGCAAAGGTATAAACGCCCCTCTGTAAAAGATTACTTTGTACTCAGATTAACAAACTGGATCAACTGGCGGATCAACTGGCTAGAATTGGAACACGCCCCTTGATGAGGAGATGGGAGTGGTGTGGATGTCTTTTGTTGGGTTTTCCCCGGACTGGATAGGTAGGAGTCTGGGGCAGGGGGCAGATAGCGATGCCGGATACGTAGTCTAAAATATTTCTAGGGTGGAGGTTGTGGGGAGGTAGTCTCTCATAACACACGTTCCCATAAAAAGTTAGCCCCTCCGGTGCCCCGCCGCTACATGTGACGCGTGTCTTGGAGCCTACGGGTCTGACATTTTGGTTTCAACTGGACCTCGGAAGAAGCCACAAGCGAGGATTCTGTACTACATAGGAAACCGGTGCCCTGGCACGGATTGCTAATATTCAGGAGAAAAGGAATGGTTTCATTGATGCTGGGAGTTAAATGTACGATAGTGGGATAGCTGATGGGTGAGATGGTGAAAATGACAACGGCCAATGACTGAGAAGTTCAACAAACGGAATGGCGGGGAACTGAGTCGGGTGGGCTGGGAGAGCACGCAATGGAAGCGGAAGGAGAAGGAAGAGAGCGCTGTGCCAGGGTGCACTCCCAGTCCGCCTTCCAAACACACAATCATCTATCTTCAACCCTCTTCATAGTGTATCCCCCACTACGGACGCCTAAGGGTTCATTGCATAGCTTCCTTTCATGTCTATTAAAACCATCTCCCAAACATGGTCAACTCCAAACTTAGTCCTCCTTCAACCGCCTCCCACCACCGCCCCAAAACTTGGGGTTAACCTTATCATGCTCCGCCTGCTCCGCCCTCCCATGCTTATGCTCAAAGTCCCTATTATGCTCGTCCACCTCGGCCTGCTGCTCCTTGGTCAGATTGGGTTGCTCGCCGGGCACGCTAGCATTGCTAATCTTGGGCTGAGGCGGTGCGCTCCGATGGGAGCTCGAGAGGGGCTCGCCGCCACCGGTGCGGCCACGGGCGTCGCCGTTCGCTAGAGCATCCGGGATGGCGAACTTGTCGGAGTTTGAGGTTGAGGTGTTGGACTGCCCGGAGCTGCTGCTGCTGCTGCTGGACGACTTCTTCCCTTCGGGAGCGTTGGGGATCTTGCCGCCGGTGGGCGAGGAGCCCGTCTCGACGGCTTCTTTGGAGCGGGAGCCGCCTGATTGGGCGGAGGCGTCCTCGGAGGATTTGGGAGAGGAGGTGCCCGTCGACTGACCCGAGGTCGTGGTGTTGCCGTAGCCGCCGGTGGATTGGAGATGGCGGGAGGTGTGGAAGGGTGCGACGCCGCCCGCGGGGAGGGTAGCGCGGGGCGCTGCGATGGCCCGGAAAAGGGTGCGGGAGGCGAAGCGGTTCATTGTTAGATGGTCGTGGATGTTTCTTGGTGTGATGTAGTTGGCGAAGTTCAATTGATTCTAGGATTGGAGGTCGAAAGGATTTGGGATGTTTTAGGGAGGAAAGCTAATGTGGGCGTTCGGATCAAGACAAAAGACAAGCATGGAGCTCTAGAGGGTGGCCAAAGAGGTACTCACTTGGTGACGTTATGGCCATGACATCACCAGTACATATACAAGGAGTCCTTGTCCAACCAAGCCCACTGATTCGCGGGATGGAAGGAAAATCGATGTAGCTTCTTATCTTATCGTTGATTCAACATGGAGCTAGCTACCCGACCAACTCTCCGAGAGCATCATGTTTCGAGAGCATCTGAAACAGAGGAAACCAAACGGTTGCTTGAATCGTTGATTGATTGACGTGCTGAAAAGAAGAGGAAGAAGCCGGGAAGGCCCAGTTTAACACCAACAATATCAGACTCCACGCACATTAAACCGATACTGATCACCTCTATCCAGGTATACAACCTTGTCACTGAGTTCTGCTCCTTTAACAGCCTCCTTGAAATCATCCAGCCCCGACAAGAATACACTGTAGTCATCAAAGTGCACCGGAATCGTCACGTCCGGATCCATCAACTGCATCAGCTTAACCCCTTGCTCCGCATCCATAGTCACCATAAACAACGGCAACTTGGGTCCTGGAATCGTAGTGCCTCCCAAGTGAACCAGCATCAGGTCAATCTTGGCGTCCTTCAACCGCTGCGGAATCTCCTTCAGCTCGTCCACAAACAACGTGTCGCCAGAGATGTAGATGCGATACCCCGTCTCGCCTCTGCTCTCTGACCCATCAGCCGAGTAGTTCAGCTCAATCAACCAGCCATTGGTCGGAGGGACAGCTCCCAGAAGCTCGTTTGCAGCGGCAAGCGGACCGGGGGGGACGTGCTTCCCCGGCATGCCGGTGACCTTGACCACCGGCTTCTTCCCTCCTGTGTCGCCCTTGTAGTTGACCACAGGAAGAAGGATGGACTGGAAAAAGTCCAAGTCGTAAACGGCCTTGAACGGGTCCTCCTTGCCCGCCAGTGCCTGCTTCGCGTGCGGAGTGGAGATGATAGGGAAGTCCCTGTTCAGACTCTCCTCCACCAGCTTGTCGAAGTGGTCTTCGTGGTAATGGGACAAGAGAATGCAGTCGAGCGGGGGCAAGGCGTCGATGTCGACGGCTGGGTTCTTGAGACGTTCCGCGGTGACACCCGGGCCCAGGTGGACGTGGTCGCCGGCGTGCAGGAAGTTCGGGTCAGTGAGGATGCGGATGCCGTGCCATTCGATTACCGTAGTGGCATTGCCGATGAAGTAGACGCCGCCGTTTTCTTGGCCTGTCGAGGCCTTGGTCGGGTGAGTCTTGATGTTAGCGACGGGGAGGACGGCTTCGGGGCCATGGTCATGCGAATGGTCATGTTGGTGATGGTGTTCGAGCTGGGCTTTGAGGAGCGGGATCCGCTTGCTGGGGTCGAGCTCGAGACGGTGGACTTGTTGGGTATCCATTTTGGTTATATTAACGGTAAAGAAATATCGGTTGATCCTGACCGTACCCTCTTCCCTTCCTTCGGTTTCTTGCTGGCGTGTGGTTCTGTCGCGTCGTTTGCTGTTTCTCTCCAGAGCTGCGTTCATGAATGCATGATGTAATCGATGTGGTCGGGGCAGGCACGCAACCCCGCTAATAGCGGCCCGCGTCAACCCGTGGAGACGCTTTCTTTCTCTCCATCCTCTACCAGCACGTTGTTCCTGGCGATCACTTCCGATGTCATTCTCCAAACTTTGGGCGTGTTCAACCGCGAGATCGACTGGATTCTTTTGGTCGTTCCCCGTCGTCGAAGCTTTGGCTGCGTACTAAAGCTTAGATTGGAGTAGTGATTGGAGGACCCTTGGCGGGGTCAACTTTCGACTGCACCCAGCCGAGCCAGGCCTGCACCCCTTCCGCTCAATAAACCCTGAAAGCCGTGGGGTATGCTAGTTCATGAGGTTATAGTGTTTGTGAGTTTGGTCCTCCTTTTCAAACAGATGTTGATTGCTAACGAAGACAGGACCGATGTTCCCGGTCTTGAGGTCTCCCCCTTGTCAACTTGCCGTGTCCACGACAAGACATGGCGCGGATAGGCTGCCGGAACGACGGCAAGTCAAGTTGCATTTTACAAGTTCTCCGAATGGCTTGGACCTAGATTTTTGGGCGCTTTATCCAACCACGACCTCGCTTTCGACTTCGGCTCGGTTGCGAGTCTCCTATCGGTCATTGCGGGGTAAACCGTTTCAACCGCTGTTCGAGACTGTGCAAGCTCTACCCCATCGCCGCCAGTCAAGCCAGTGACAACAAACCGAGCCGAAAGGATGTCACCGCAGCATGCGCTGCTGCAAGGGAACGGACCCTATAGTCCATGCAGGCGTTAGACACGGTGGGTTCCCATTGGCGATGCTCACTCAATGGCGGTTACCGTCCCCGACTCGGTTTCACCTCCGTGGATCTCTCTGCACTTTTCACAGTGGACATTGCCGGGAAATTGTACGGTTTGGTCCTCGACGTACGATACCCCTCCCGAAATTCCTGGTTAAAGGCTCACCCAACGGCACAGTTATCGCTTCCCAAGCCCATACCTCAATTCTGCGCCCCTTTCCTTTTTTGTCCACCAAGCACAGTCGCAGAGATGTCGAGCTCCCAAGGTCCCCAGAGCCCCAAGGGCCCCGAGAGCCCCAAGAGCCCCAAGAGCCCCAAGAGCCCCAAGAGCCCCAAGAGCCCCGAGAGTCCCGGGAGTAAAGCAGCTTCCCCTGAACCCAACCCGGCACCACCTGCGATTGTGGCGCTCAGCGCCGAGGAATCAAGGGAAGCTGGTATCCTACCAGGCGCCCACTGGACAGAGCAGCCGGTAATCTCTACGTCTTCGCCAGCCACCTTGCTCAATGACTATCAACTGATGCGCATTCCTTCTGTCTAGATTGAGCAAGTAGACGACGATGGTGCCTCCACTATTGGATCCGTTGCCTCCACCACAGCCTCCCTCACTTCGAGCATTTTCGAGTACCGGACCATCCACGGAAGAACTTACCATGGCGATATTGGTAATGCGGAATCATGGGAGCCTAACGACCAGCGTCACGTTGATTCTATGGACATCTTGCACCACACTTACATGCTCTCCATGGGGGACAAGCTTTTCCTCTCGCCGCTCGAAAAGAAGAAGATCCACAAGGTGCTCGACATAGGAACAGGTAGCGGTATTTGGGCAATGTAAGCCATCATGCCGTCTCATTACCTGCCGTATACTTTGAAGACTAATCATTCATTGCTGGGATACAGTGACTTTGCCGATGAATTCCCCAACGCCGAAGTGATCGGAACCGACGTGGCCCCCATCCAGCCTTCCTGGATTCCCGCAAACCTCAAGTTCGAGCTCGACGATTGCAACCGAGAATGGACTTGGAATGTGGACTCGTTCGATTTTATCCATCTTCGTATGCTGCTTGGCGTTGTGACCGATTGGCCTAATGTCTTCCGCAACGCTTTCCGTTGTGCTAGGCCGGGTGGATATGTCGAGAGTATGGTCACCAGTGCCATTTTCCATAGTGATGATGGATCAGTCAAAAAGGGGAGTGCTTTGGATCAGTGGCCTCATATCTTTTGGGAGGGTGGTAAAAACCTGGGAAGAACGTTCAGGGTTGTAGAGGATGATCTTCAGAGGAAGGCTATGGAAGAGGCGGGGTTTGTCGACGTTACAGTCAAGGATATCAAGATTCCATTTGGCACCTGGCCAGAAGATAAAAGGTTGGCGGAAATTGGCGTTTGGTGGAAGATGGGACTCGAATCAGACCTTGAGGGTAAGTTCCATTATCGCCCTTTTACAATTTGCAGTTGGATTGCTTGTACTAATCCGTACTTACAGGATACCTCAACTACCTCTGTAACGCTTTGTTGGGCTGGACTTCGGAGGAGACTGCGGCATATTGTGCCCATGTCAGGAAAGAGTTGGCTGATACCAATATCCACAAATATGGCTGGATGCGTGTGGTCTATGGTCGGAAGCCGTAGGGAGAGAGGGATGGGCTGTAAAGAGACATGTCCATCCTCTGGACAGATGTCTGACTCCAATCTCCTTTACCAAGGTGGATGAACACGCTAAGAACTTGGGACACACATGCGTGGAATACACACGAGAAACCAGAGCGCGCATCCTTGCCTGTTATCATTTTTTTCCCTTTTCATTTTTGCTTGGAAGTGTTTGATTGTTTATCGGATGGCTGCACTTGCGGAGGCGGAGGCGGAGGCAGGGCAGGCACCGTTCGGGCCGTACCGTACCCCGCCCTCCCCGCCATAACGGCCCGCGTCGTTACTCTCTGCGGGGTATTTCCTCCTCTTCAACCTACAATCTACCTATCACTCGGTCCTTGGTTCGCTTTGTTTTTCTTGGTTTCGTGGAAAGTGGTTCTCGCCATCACCTCACTCGCCCATCAGCTCAGCTTGTCGTTCTTGGCGATGACTGGCTCCTCTTCACATCATCAACCTGAATTTTCTCTTCCAGTTTTCCAGCAGCCGAGTGCTTTACTTTCAACCTCCTAGGTCCAGCTTCAGAACCTTCCAAAAATAGGGCTCCACGCGGCGCGGTTGTACTGTTAGGAGCGCTGAACATTCAAATCCCATGACACCCGGACTGGATTTCTCATCCGAGCCGGCACAACTTGTAAACCCGATGGCTTGGAGTTCGGTAAGAAGTTCGCCCTGTCACGGACCGCCTTGTTGGGCAGTTTGCTAACTCTTGGTTGCTCACAGCACTGACCTTCCAGCCCGTGGTTTTTAAGAGACAATCGGGTTAGGGTTATATGTCTTTCCGAAACTCGACAAGCCCGATCTCCAAATGGACCAGTCCACATCCAACTTGATTTGGCGCATTTTCCAGCTGCAAAAAGTCTCACTATAAGATTTCCGAGCCGTTCCGACGCTATAAGGCAGTACTATCCAGTTTCCAACGTCACTTTCAACGCTGATTTGTCGCTCGGGATTTCCTCTGTGTGACTGCGGGGTAATGACTCGACTTCCCCGGTCGGCTGATCCAGACTGCACACGCTGCCGGCCCATTATTCAGTTCAGAGGATGCCATCGACACATTTGAACTGGTCAAGGCGAATTTGGAGGATGAAAGTGTGCCCCATCCACTGACTCCGAGGTACACGTGTACCGCTTTTTTTTTTCATTCAAATGGGATTTATCCTCAGACTCTTCTAGCCATTTACAAGTCTGCTAGGCACGCAGGTGGTTAACAGAAAAGACCGAACACTCAAATCATATTCGGTGTTTTTTGTCAATCACCTGACACGTTGAGGCGTCGGCCTGCAGCCCTTCCCAGGAATATGGTTGGCCGTACAGCGTGGGGATAAGTCCCATTTGAAAAAAAATGCGAATTCGGATGCAACTGGCCAGTCTTCTTGGTCTGCAGTGCTGCAGGGCAGAGAACCCCGGCAGTTGCTGCAGGCGTCTTGCAGGGGTGGATTCCAATTGGGCCGCCGCCCGGCACTCACTGACGGTGACCGTGCCCGACTGCCCCCAGTGTGGTCAGGACTCCAAGCAATTGAACGGCACCGGAATGTTTTACCTTTCACAAGCTTTGTTCGTCGCGGAGTAAATGGACCTGCCACGACTCGCCAGGGGGCCGGGACTCGGTCGGGATAAAAACGGCATAGCGAGGAGGAGCTATTTGGGAATGGCGATTTGGCACCGGATTCCGTAAATCCGGTGTATTGAAATGAAGCAAAACACTACTCACAACCAGAACGGGACAGCCCACCCGACAAAATGAGGACCAGATCTGGTCATGGATTCCAACGAAGGGAGATTCATCAACCACCAAAGAGAGAGGTTTGACTTCAACGCGGAGCAAATCTGGTCGTCAGTTAAACTTGGCCAAGTCTTTTTGCTAAGTACTCCGGATCTCCGAGACAAACCCGGCCGATCTGCTCCTACCCACCCTGGTCCAACCCACCCTAAAGCCAGGGTCAAGAACAACCATCGATCGTGTCCCGCACAAAACTTGACTCCATTCACAATGGGCAACAGCCAACTGGATGCTATTCAGGCCAATAGTCCCGCCTAGCCATCCTGAAATTGGTAATCCTCAATGCAAGTACCACGCTAACGAACACGTGCATTGCTTGCGCACCGCACAGTGAATTAAACGGAAAAGACGGTGTGCAGCCTTGTACCCGGACGAGACCCCTCCTCCTCACCTGCCTGGGTCTTCAAAGCGCTCCGATGCCCACCTTCAATTTCGTTTCCCTCGATATCCTTATTCGTACTTGCCTTTCTTGTCCTCAAAGTCGCAACCATGGCTTCCAGTAGCGGCCAAACTCCCAAGAGCCCCAAAAGCCCGAAGAGCCCCAAAAGCCCGCAGAATCCCGAGGCAGCATCGCTAGCACCCGCTGCTGCCCCCGCTGCTGCCCCTGCACCTCTGCTCAGCGCCGAGGCGGCGACTGCGGCTGGTATTCTTCCTGCATCGCACTGGGCTGATCAGCCGGTAAGTTGCAATCACTTCGGCCGCTCCCATCACTGAGAAATCAACTCTAACCAAAAAAATCTTACATGTTTTCGTAGCTCCCCGAGCAACGTCCCGACGATGATACTGACTCTACGTTTGGATCCGACGTCTCCAGCACTGCTTCCTTGACCAGCAGCATTTTCGAGTACCGCACCCACCATGGCAGAACTTACCACGGCGATATCGGTAATGCCGAGGCCTGGGAGCCCAACGACCAGCATCACGTAGATGCCATGGATGTTGCGTATGTATATGGTCAAAGTTACAGTCAGAATGCAGACACTGACTGACGGCCTTTAAAGCCACCACTGTCACACAGTGTGCCTCGGCGGAAAGCTTTTCATGTCCCCTCTTGATAAGAAGAGGGTTCAGAAGGTAGTGGATATTGGCACAGGCACCGGCCTTTGGGCAATGTAAGTTTCCCCCCGTAGCTGCTCTTGGTGTCCCTTGTTCTTTCTCCGGCAATTCTCAGCCCTAATACCATCTTACAGCGATTTTGCCGATGAATTCCCCAACGCCGTGGTTATTGGTACCGACGTCTCCCCCATCCAACCGTCGTGGGTACCTCCCAACGTCAAGTTCGAACTCGACGATTGTAACCAAGAATGGACCTGGGCCGACAATACCTTTGACTTTGTTCATATGCGCATGTTGATGGGTGTGATTGCGGACTGGCACGACATCTTCCGCCAGGCCTATCGGACCTGCAAGCCAGGCGGCTATGTTGAGACCTTCATCGGTTCTCCCCAATTCAAGAGTGACGATGGGTCGGTAAAGCCGGATAGCGCCCTGGGTCAATGGGGCAATATTTGGACTGAGGGCGGCAAAAAGTTCGGAAGAACGTTTGACGCTGTTGAGGAGGACTTGCAAAGAAAGGGGATGGAAGCGGCCGGCTTTGTCGATATCGAGGTTAAGGACATTCTCTGTCCGATTGGCACTTGGCACAAGGACAAGGAGGCTGCAGAGCGAGGACTGTGGTGGAAGATGTCGCTTGACATGGATCTGGAGGGTTATCTCACCTACATCTGCGCCAACCTGCTGGGCTGGACGGTAGAAGAGACAAAGGTCTACTGCGCCCACGTTAGGAAGGAGTGGGCCGATCGTAGCATCCATGGCTACGTCTGGTTGCGTGTCGCATGGGGCCGGAAGCCAGAGTAAAGAGTGGCCGTGTGCTCGTTAGAAGGTACTGCTGTGAGATCACGAACCAACAAGAGTAAGCGTGTATACGGTTGATTGATGTGTGTGCTATCGAGAGGATGAGAGACTGGCGAGGCTGGAAGGCTAGAAAGTGGTGGTCTGGGCAGGGCACGGACCCACCAACAACTGCTCATTCGGGAAATTGATGAAGCTTTTTGGTTTCCAGATTTTACCATGCTGTCGCGGATGTGGACGGGAGTTGAAGCTTGTGATGCCGTGTTTGGTGGCTGTGGTTTGAAGCCAAATTTTCAGAGGGAGCTGGTAACGGGAAACGAGTTGCTGAAGCTGTCGGTGGCGGGCGAGTTTCTGAGGAAGCCGTAGAGTACGTTGCGAGGGGGGCGGCTTCGTTCTGGTTGCTTCGAATGTTTTGTTTAACTGCTCTCAAAAGCTTGCTTGGAGACGGTGACGTGCCTAGTTTGTCGATTTCGGGTTCAAGCCAAGGTGAGAGGAGGTTCTGACTTGGCCAAAGGGTGATGATGATGGCAATGGGCGAGCATCATGATGGTGATGAAAGTTATGGACGAGCATTGCGATGATGAACGAGTATCGAGTGAGTCAAAAGATGAGGTTCACATTCACAGCCAGTTAGTTGAATCTGCATGCTTCGTTGGGACAAAGAATGAAAGCGGAAAGATTGCTTGGATGGATGGGGGACTCAGGAGGAGAAAGTAAGCAACGTGACTGTCGTGCGGCAAGCGCAGAAGGCCGGTTGCAAAGGCAAAACCCAGACTGGTGTTGCTCGATATTTAACAGTTTTCTCTTCGTGAAGAGGCATTCCTTAGGACTCTCTCTTTCCACTTTTTAGTGAAATGTGGGCGCATGAGGGAACGGCCACGACAGGTTTCAACGATAGGCCCTTCTTTGCACTTTTTCTTTGCATCCGTCATTAGCCACCCGTAGTATGGATATCTCAAAACACTGCCTGTCCTACCAGCCAGTGGTAACGCAAAAGGCGCCTATGTACATCCCCCCCCCCCCTCCCCCCCCCGGCCCAGCGCGATATAACCGTTCACTTCCTTTCTCTATCTCATCATATGCGAGCAAGTAACGTACATTTCCTTTATCTTCCGCTGATCATACATACCTACAAAAATCAGCAATGATCTATCACCTCAGAACTCCGAACCAAACACCCTACCCTACCCTACCCTCCATCTTGCACATAGGTAGGTAGAATGAACATGAATGAGCCCCTATATACAGACTCTCTCTCTCTCTCTCTCGACTTCAGTCCATCATTCAACAATCACCAAAACTACTCTCGTCTTTCGAACATCCATCCGCTGCAGAACACACAACATCGATCCTTTCCTGCCTTCACAAAATCAGTCAGACAACTCCAACTCCCTCAACATCCCCTCCCTCTCCTCCTCAGCAACCTTCATACACAACTCCCTATTATTCTTCCTCGCCCACTTGTTGTCAACCGGCCACCGCTTTTGCTCCGGCACGATTTCGGCTCCGAAGCGCTCAAAGATTTCGGCTTCAGTCATCTCTATGTCTCCATCCGCGTCACGAACATCCCCATCCCCATCCCCATCCCCATCCAGACCATCTTCCTTGGTAGTATTAGTAGTACTAGTATCTCGTCGCTCCATGTCCTCGCCGACGTCGCCGTCGCCGTCGATCTCCATCAAACAATTTTTGTTGGTGGCAAAATGCTGCACAGCTCTTTTCTCCCTGAAAGGATGTTTACCCCCAAAGTTGGGCGAGGGGCAGCTAGGTGCTGGACAGCAGAGGATGAAATACTTGTTTTGCTGGTGGGCTTGGTCAACAGGGGGAGTGTTGCCGGCGAAGTGGGCCTCGAGCTTGAAGGCCCAGTGTTGGCCCTTTTTGGCTAGGGAGCGCTTGATTGTTTGGCGCTCGGGGGCGAATACGGTGGGTCGTCGTTTGGTGACTTTGGTGATGTTGGCCTTGTCGGTGTTGGGCTTGGGAGAGGAAGGGCCCGGCGGGGAGGGGGGTCGGGATCTGGAGGGCGAAGTGGTGATGGCTTTGCCCTTTCCCTTTGGGTCTTTCTTGTTGGGGATGGTACCGGGGCCGCCGGAGGTGGAGCTGGATGCGCTGGCGCTGTTGCTGGCGCTAGGTTTGTCGTTGACATTGTTGTTGTTGCTGGCTTCCGCTGTGATAGAAGCAGCGGTAGTAGTGGTGATGACAATAACTTCTTCATCTTTGTCGTTGACATCCTCTGTGGTAGTTGGAGTAGTACGTGTTGGAGAGGCAATCGCCTTTCCCTTGCCTTTGTCTAGTTTGACAATGATCTCCTCTTGGATGTTGTTGTTGTTGTTGTTGTTGTTGTTGTTGTTGGATTCGCTGTTGGATACATTCTCAAACGGACCACCGGCAAATGGGCTACGCCCGGACAATGGCTTGTTCTCCTTGTTGTCCTTTCTGTTCTTCGTGACCTTGTTGCTGGTGCTCTTCACGGAGGAAAGGCCAGGAGAAGGAGATCTGGAAACCGCTTTGCGCTTCCCTTTCGAATCTTTCTTGGATGGAATGAAGCCTGATCCGCTGGCAGTGGTTGTCTTTGTAGGGGGGTCACTATCGCTGGCCTTGTCCTTGCCCTTTCCCTCCTTGATGTTGTTTCCCTGCGTCTCCTTGATTTCCATGTCCTGTGTCTCCTGGTCCTGGATACCGTTGGACGTGATACTGTTGGAGCCAGATCCAGATCCAGATCCAGATCCGCTGGCGTTGGCGCTGTTACTAGCTCCGATTGTGGTAGTGGTAGGATCGCAGGCGAGGAGTTCGGCTTTCTGTTCTCCCTTATCGGCCATGGTAATAGATTGCTCCTGGGTATCATTTGAGCTGGGGCTGTTTGAAGCGCCTGCAGTAGCGACGGCAGCGGTACCTCTAGTCGAAGAAGGGCCGGGAGTGGAACAAGCGTCGGGAGGGGAAGAGAGGCTGCCATGGAACTGCAACACGGACAAGTACACGGACTCAGATTCGGAGTCGGACTCGAGATCGGGTTCGGGCGTGGCAGGGCGCTGGTCAGAGCGACTGGGACCAGGGACCGATTTGATAACCGCGACACTGCCGAGTTTAAGCGTGGAAACAGGCTTTATAAGTGGAAGCCTGCTGCTCTTCCTGTTGTTGACAGTCTTGGTGATTTTGTGCAGGGTTTTCGCGGAGAAAGGGAGAGGTGAAGGGGATTTGGAGATAGCTTTTCCCTTCCCCTTGATGTCCTTCTTGGAGACGATGGACCCCGAACCGGACTTGCTACTGCCGCTCGACTTTGTTGGGGTTGTGGTTGTAGTTGTGGAAGTGTCGATGGCCTTGTCTTTGCCCTTATCCCCCCTGTTGTTGGCATCTTCGCTCTGGGGGTCACAAGAGGTAGAGGGACTGGCGGCGACTTGGTTTTCAGGGAGGACAAGCTTTGTCAATATCTTTCTGCGTACGGGGGTGACCGAAGCTTGGGAGGCGGAAGTGGCTGGGGCCTCGACTTGAAGAAGAGCTTCGTCTGGAACAGGCTGGTTTAGCGTATTCCTGAGGCCATTAACCCTTTCGTAAAAGCTCTTCAAGACGCCGAGAGCCTGAGCCCTCGTGGGCATACCGCCCAGACCAGCAAGCTCCTCCAACTGGGCTTGATACTCCTGCTTGCACTCTCGAATCTTATTGAGTGCCGACTCCCAGGCTTCCACAACCGCTTCCATCGCCTTTTGAACGGGATTACCGATCCCACGGTTGTCGTCGCTCATGGTGAGGTTTTGATTGGCTGTTGATGGGTCTGGTATCTGGTTAAAATTGAGTGCTGGATTACATGGAGGAGAAGCGAGGTACATTTTGGGCAGAAGGGTGACTCTTGGCCAATGCTGGAATGTCAATGTGGGTGGTGATGTTCTTGCGAAAAAAGTTTGCTGAAGCTGCAAGTTGTAGAAGTGGTTGTCAAGTTCAACCTTCAAGACGAGTCAAAAAAAAAGTCGAAGGTGCAAGATCTTATGTTATTAGCGAGTGGATCCCCGTTCGCATTGAAATCGTGAACAATAGATGTATCCTATTGTCACCCTTCCCGTTCCACCCTTTTTAGTCTGTGAATACTGTATTGAGTAGGACTGAAGGAAGTGGGTACCAACTGTTACCGGGTACCAAGAATGGAACCTGAATACGAACTTCCAATTCATTGCTATTGCGCGATGGGATGAAGTGACCATAGCTGAACAAACGGTACCGTCAAGGACTTTCTTCCGATGTCAACTTCCCAACACAATACCGCTTCCTGTCTTGGCACTTGCCACTGCTTTTGCCTGCAGTGATGCCATTGTTTCAATTGTAAGCTTAGTATCACAATACCGCGCTCTTTCTTCGAGCAGAGATGAGACGACTAGCTCAAATGTGAGCGGTGATGGCTCTCGTATCTTGTTATCGACCTATGAGCAGGCCTATTGAGTAGTTGTAATAATAAACCGAACATGGACAGTCCAATACCGCTCGCCTTATTCAAAAAGGCAGTTTCAAAACTGTAATATGCCTCATAATAAGTTGAAAGTACGTCGACCAGAGTCTACCAGGGATCATTTGATCCTGGAAATGTCTTGAATTCCGGTCCATATGTGTAATAAGATCTATGCATGCGTGCAAGAGTCTCTGTCCAGAAGGTGCGATGTATTAGACCGTGGGGTTTTCGGTTTGATCTTACGACTGCTTGCTTGGCGAATTCAGTCCTCAAACCTTGCAGCTGGTTTTTTTTTGGTACGCCCGATAATAAGCAGAGCCGGGAAAGGTCCAGTCCTTCGATCAGAGAACAGCATACGGCATGAATTCAGACAAACTAGGATAGCGGGCCACCAGCATCTGGCAATTTATTCTCTCGTGGTACGAGTGACCGAAATATATATATATTTTTTTTTTTTTAGGTCCAAGCTGATGCTGCCTGCAATTTCCTCCCAACTTCGAGCCCTTCATGTGCTACTTGGAGAGTCTGAGTAAACTCTCGTTCACATCAGACCACATAATGGGTCTATTCGCGTATGGCGGGGGATACGCTGGCACGGTATCCCTCAAGAGGAGCAGTTGAGAAGCCAGTTCGATTTCCAACCTAACATGATGGTCAGGCCAGTAACGATGAGGCTTCTAAGCGGCAAATCATCACCATGGCTGAGAGATTCCAAGGGTGGATGGCAACCCCCGGCGAAATTTCCTTGTCATTCTTTACAGCAGCGTCCCGTAGAAGTATCCTCGAGCCGGGGTGGGAGACCGTCGGGCGCCTACTACTCGGTGGTCTTCACCGAGATGTCACGAAACACCGACGATCATGGCAAGCAAGCTGAGATGGCGTGGAGTTCAAAAGTACCTACTCAGGGACAAACCGAGTTGCAGAAGCTCTGGAAATTGTCCAGGCGCWTCAAGTTGCCCACCAGTGGTTGTGCACCCTCCCCAGCGTTAGAAATAAGTCAAATCAAGTATGACAGGGCAAGCGTGCACTTTAGCCGTATCCGCCAAACTATCCGATAAAAGATAGACGTAATTCTGCTTGCAAGGCAGAATCCGAAGTGCACACTATATAGGCAGCCACAACACCCTGTGACATCAAGTCAAATACGACCTTATATTTGACTTGGTGGGTCAAATATGAGGTCTTATTTGACTTGATTTATACTTACTTGTACTTATTTGACTATATTTGACACTCGATATCTGGGTGGTCTGGGCGGCTGCACTGGCCATTTGGACATGACTCGATGGGTAAGGGTGCAGGTGGGTCGATCTTTCAGGGGTAAAAATCATGTGTTTCTGCACCTTAAACCCTAACCCAGGGATTCTGCCGCATGCCAAGAAAGGCGGCCAAATACGCAAGTAAATATGAGGTCGGATTTGATTTGATCCACCCAAGTATGAATCCATACTTATTTGCATACTTATTTATATTTACTTATATTTGCGAAACATACTTGACTTATTTCTAACGCTGACTCTCCCTGCTGGTTCAGGTAAGGTAGTCCGAAGCTTGCTACAGTGCAGATTCTCACGCCAGCCCTTGACGTGGTCCGAGAGATCGCACTCAAGTAGGCCAGTAACTGTCCAAAAGAATGCTCTCTTATACTACCTTGACAATTCTCAACTATACACACCTCCGCTTCTGGCACTTCCCAAGTCCTTTCACTATAACACGGCTTCGAGAAAATACGTCATGGAGTTTTTAGCATACAATTGGCTCGTTTGCGGGTCGCCCTGAGCCGCATGGCGTAAAGCCGGCGCACCGAATGCAACTCTGTTACTACGAAGATTACCTAGAGGTTCGTTGATACAAAGATATAGCTACCTAATGGACTATTTAGGGCGAGAATTGATTGAGAAACGACTTGGCACACGGTTAGAGGAAGTCCCTCTAGGAAGAATGTAGTGTGAAGTGTTTATGGGCCTATGGGCTCGAACAGCGGGAGATGTAGATTTTCCCGTGTTCTTAGATTAGGTTGTCCTCACCACCTGGGTAGCCCTTTTGTCCTGCATATTGAGACTCGAAGAGCACCGGCAGGTGGAACTTGGACTGTCTCGCTCGACTGCTCTTCTCACTACTTGTGTGGCCTTCCTTTCCTGTATATGGAGACTCTAACAACGCCGGCAGGTGTAAGCTCTCCCGGTGCCCTGGCCCGTCAAATTTGTGGCCTTCCTGTCTTGCATCTCGAAGGCTGGGATACATGTTCATGGCGTTGGGGAGCGCCGGCAGGTGTAGATTCGACTGTCTCGCTGGACTGTCCTTTCCAATAGTCCGGTGGCTTTCTATTCCTGCGTCCTCTCGTTTCTTCGCTTGACCTGTACTGCTAATATTATCTGGTAACTTCCAATTCTCGAGGACACTTTCCGTAAGGAGTTCCAGTGGAAAGGAGACTGCGGAACTGGCTGTAACAAACGAGGTGTTTGACTCTCGACCGGTGGACAGTGAGTAGCGGAAGCGGCTTGCGCGGGGGTGAACGGTGACAAAGCTTGTGGACGTAATGCGACTGGCAATTGATGGACGGCGGGATCCGTTTCTCATTGGATCGTTGTGTGTTGAAAGATTCCGAAGCGATAGCTCTGGCAATCGGGCGGTTGTGAGGGCCACAATAGAAGGTTGACCATTGGGTAACGGTCGAAGAAACGGGTTACTGGAGGTTGTAACCGGTCCGTAAGCTCCCGAATGTCCTTTTGAAGACGTATTACTTCGTCTTGGAGCTCACTACCATGCCAGCATGGAGCTCACTACCATGCCAGCAGGTTGTTGCGAGAGTAACCAAGGTGGCCTATCAATTGCCTGTGAAAAAGACGTCCGAGGGGTCAGAGATACGGATCCATACAGCAGTGTGTTGGCCTGTCCGCCAGGGCCAAGTCAGGTATCGCTCGTGTCACCACACTTTTGCTACAACGAGGCGTTGCACAACCGCAATCGTTTGCCTTCGGTCTTCGCTAGATTGATCGGTATAGTTAACATTGTCGCCAGCCTCTTCAACCGCTACTCAAAATCTCTTTCCTCAGCATCCCTCTCCCTCACCAACTCGTCCGCATCAAACACAATCTCCACCATGACAATGTCCTTACACGGTTCCCCCCTGGGTGTCTGGAACCTCGTCCGCGCTGACACAATCATGTTCTCATAGTGGTAATAATGCGGCCAGTTCCCCAGGAAAGCCTCCTGGTTCGCTCTCTCCAGGACCTGTTTGTCGTTTGTTCGGTCGTAGAACTCTCGTATCGGGGAAACTTTGCATGCCCATTTTAGGTGCTGTGTTTTCCCAGTGCTTGATGTTGTCCCTGTTGTCGTAATTGTGGTCGCGGTGCTTGGTGTTGTGCTGCTGGCTATGCTGCTGGTTGTGGTTGCGAAAGCGAGGTATATACCGACGTATTTGGATGGATCGTCGTCGGGGAGGCTGTCATTTTTGAAGACAACTACCCCGCTGGATATTTGCAGTTCTTCTTCTTGGGAAGAGTCGAAGGAGCGGACGTATCGGGAAGTGGGGATGAAGAAGCTTATGTCGTCGCGGAGGTCCCGCCTCGGCAGTGCGGTATGCAGTCGGTACCCAACCATGCCCCGAGGGAAAGTGATCATGAACCCGTGATCAGGCTGGGGATAGACTTCGAACCCCTTCATGGCTACGTCGATCTCGCGGCCGTAGGCTGAGTAGACACGCCCAAAGTAGGAGATGTAGTAGCTTGTTTCGGAGCGAGTGGTTAGATTGAGGACACCTGCGGCTGCTCCCAGCTTTTCGGTGGAGTTCATGGCATAGGGGTCGTCAATATTTCGGCTGATGAGACTGACGGGTATACGAGCTCGCATAAACTGGTTGTCTTTGCCAAAGAGGGGAAGACAGATTTGCGAGCGTTGCATGTGGTTGTCGGTATCAACTTGGACGCAATTGAAGACGGCGAGGACCCAGTAGGGCGAGAGGGTTTTTATGAGCGGGGTGGTCATAGCTAGGCCGGCATTGGTCATGGAGAAAGGCTGAGTGAGACGGCGGCCGTAGTGTGGGTAGATGCAGCCTCCTTTGACGAAGGCGGAGGGATGGTGGGCAAAGAGGGTGCCGTCGGAGAGGTTGGTTTCAAAGGCGAGAATGCTGTGGTCGTCGGACACTTTGATGATCTCTTCCTGAAGTCGCTTAAAGGCCTTTGGTCCTTCCCCGTACAGCAAGGGCATGCTGATGGCGAAGATGCCAAGAAGACAGTAAGCCAGATCTTCCTCACGGGTCGTCTCTCGCTTGGCGGCCCAGGTCATGCGGTGGGCAATGCTGCAGTCGCGTAATCGCTTCTCCTTCTTCAGACATGCGGCGTCAATGCCGGTAATGGTAGATATGAGAACAGCGAGGGCCTTCTTGGTTCCCAGAACCTCCCAGTCTTTTGTGTAGAACTGAACGTTTTCGGGAGCGATGAGCTCCTGGAGGGTCCAGCCACGGGTAAACCACCTGCTTTTTTGAAGGGAATCGAGTGTATCGGCATTGGCCCTTGAACTGGACACAGGAACATCGGAGAGGTAGACGTAGCATATCGTAGCCTTCTCGTACCAGGTATACATGGAATTAATGGCTTCTGATAGCTCGGCCGAACTGGACTTGTCGATACACACCGTGTCCACCCATGCATAGTCGAGACCGTCCCGGCGAGCCTGCCTGCAAGCTGCCAGAACTTTGTGGAAGCCGGAGCGATGTTTGCGGGTCAATCGGGTCCATTTGTTGGTCCATTTCTGGAAAGTTGCTTCATTTGCGCCCCATGTGTGCGACAGAATGGCATATTGGGGGATGCTTGTGCGCGAGAAGTACTGGATGTCGAGGGTATCGACGTTGATGAGGCGCATTATTGCCTGACTGGGTTAGACGGCTACCGCAGGTGTCTCATGGCCTGGTTTTCGAGGCGACCAGTTTGGCGTTTCCGGCGACGGAGTCGCGACGTGATTCAGTCGAAGGTCAATTGAGCTGCAATTCGATCCATCCATTGGAATGGTCTGGGGATGATGGCAGCGACCGAGACCGACGGAGTGTCAGCTTAGTGGTGCGCTAATCTTGATTTGGCATCGTGGCAGTGCCCTGCACAGGGGAGACCGGGTAAGACAGCCGGGGTTCGATCGGGTTGCCAGCTTGGAATGACAGGATTCAGAAATCCTCCAGCTTGTAGACGGCATATGACGGCTCCTCGTAGGGGTGTGCTCTGTCATTGTTGCGGTTAGCTGACGACGGTCGACGATAGTGGTTATTGTTAGTGAGTCGACGTAAACCCACTCACTTCTTGAGAGCCTCGACAGCTTTCCTGGCCGTCTCCTCGCTGTCACACAACATCTCGACTCTGAGCTCTTCAATCTTCTCCAGGACGCCGACCTCGCCGGTGTGTGGATTGGCGGCGCCGACTGGTCGGAATTGGCCGGTGCCAGTGGCAGTCCAGCAACATTCGCTGTAGTTGGGATAGCGGCCAGCGCCAGCAGCGAAGACGGCCTGCTTGACCGTGTCCACGAACTGCGGCTCGGCGTGGAAAACGAGAGTGTATCTGGCGGGACGAGAAGCACGAGAGACGAAGGCGCCCATGTTTAACGGGGTGTTATGTGGTTGATGACGACGAGATGTCTCGTTCATGGCGAAAGCAGTCTGAAAGTTTAGAACTACAGCGCTGTTTGTAGTAGCGCAACGCCCAGACGCCGTTCGTGCTCAAGTGGGGTTCTTGGCAGGTGTCATGCAGGGCCCCACAGCTTTGACAATCGGCACGGGCCGTCAGACTGGAGAGAAGTTCCCCTCATTGCGATGGATGTCTCTCTTCCAAAACACAACCCGTCACAATGCCTTGTTCCTAGGTACCTACCCTTTTCTCGTATCCAAGACATTCATTGCAACCACACCCCGATATGGACCATGGCTGAGGCTGAAGCCACAGAAATCCGCAGCCGCTGAAGTCGGAGGGCAATTGCTGATTCACTCCTCTTCCTGTTCCTCTTTCTCCCGATGCCGATGCCGATGCCGATGCCCAGATCAGATGGTATCCGATCGACGTCTTGTCCCTGATGACGAGTGTCCACTGTTTCCCTTGCTCTCGGCAGTGGGGAACCCCAAGCTTAATTCAACCTCACCTCTTTGACTTTTACCATTATGATGCATTCGCGGCAAGTATCTCACGACAACATCAACACATGTCCCGATATTGACTGCAAACAAGATTGTATTTCTGTTTCATGCCAATGAGGCCGGTTGGTGACAAGCCACCACCAAGCCACGACAAGTTGACGCCGGTTGGAGAAAGGTCACGAGGTTGCGTGATCAGACCAAACAGAGTCCGCCCCCGCATTCCCCAGCTTTTGTCCCCAGATTCTGTCGTTTCTTTTGCATTACATGTTTTTGTTATCACTTCCAAATTGCAGATTAATTCTCCTACCCACCAATCACACCCCGCCAGTCTTGGCTCCGCAGCATTTGCACTTAGTGTACGCGAGCCAAAAGTCCCCATCACGGGCACCATTGCATCCTGCCCTCCACACCCTCTTGTATGCTCGCGTATTGGCCAAAGACATGTTCAAGATGCCAACAACCAAGTCATATGCATCTCGCTTCCAGTCATGCAGGGGGGCCAAACTGTTTTCATCAAAACCAGCACACGAAGTCGTCTGCAATTCGGAGGAGAATCCATCGTTCCTTGGTACACCTCAATGTTGGATGCTACGCTGGCTACCCGAGTCATCATGTTCTTTTGTTTAGCCGGCCGTGTCTGTACGGCCCCCGTCACAAAACCACCTGCCGACGTCACACCACCTGATCAAAATCATACCCAACGGCAGTACCTGCTTGCAAGTACCGCCGGTCTTGCTATATCACCTCACTACCCCTGATCCGGATGTATAACACGCCTAGCCATCCCCGTCCCAGGTGATCAGGACAGTTTACCACTCCTTTACAATATCAGGATCGACACCGACACTTTATCTACAATTTCCGCAGTCTTCTTCATCAGACAGAGTACATCAGTGACAAACACCTACAATGGCGCAGCCGCAACTCAGACACAGAACAAGTCTTCGAGACAAGCTCAGGGCATGGCAAAAGCCTTTATCAGTCCTGGACGCCGTGCCCGACAATGAGGAAGAAAGGCCGCGTTACGTCTACCAACCTCAACATGCCGCCGCCGATTTCTCTCGCTTGACAATCACACCACCTCCCTCGATTCTCCACGAGTGCCGACCATGTATCACAGGGTCCGAGACAAGTCAGATATCCCGTTCACAGACACGGCGAGCATATCGTCGCCCAGAGTCGGCAAATCCTCTGGCCGAGATGCGATTCCGTGGTCAACGGCGGGACATGGAATCCCCACCTTCGCAGCAAGAGCACTCAAAGCCATCCCGCCTACCAAGACAACCAACACAGACTGCCACGAGGCCAGTTCCACTTACAGACTACGAGCTTTTCCTTGCACAAGCAGAGCTCGAGGCGAGGGCACACCAAGAGTTAATGCAGACTATGGAAGCCCAGCTACATGACAGTCTCCACGATCTTGTCAGGCCAGACCCTCATCAACAGTTTGCCTCGCTGTCTCCTACGAGTCTAAGCACAGGCTCAACCGCCGTAGCCGGGACAAGTAGGACAACAACCGGCAACAAGAGTCGCGCAAGCCGCACCAGCTGGGCACCCAGTTATACAACCGGTGGTACAGTGGCAGATATTATTGCATCTCATGTCAGTGCAAAGCATCAATCACACAAAGACTCAAACAGTCATACAGTGATGGCGAAGGGCGTCAAAGGATCAATCCACAGGTCAGGTACTGCACATGGCCTTTCAAACGACAACCATACACCGCAGCCAAGGGCTCCCACTCTGAAGAGGCAAGCAAGTTTTGCACAGAGATTGGCAGAATATATCCGTCCTCCACGACCAGATGTCGTGGATTCATGTAGGAACGAGACCACTCTGACGTTGACACGGTCTGGAAGTCGAGCCGGGTTAAGAAGGCTGGTGGCTGTTCCGATTCACCACATTGAGACGCTCGCAGAATAAGCACCATTCATAAGAGTACATTATCGCTAATGAATAAACCACGTCACCTCTCATATTGCATTCTCTGTTTTGGTCTTAACATCACCATATTTAATCCTTATGTACTCTCCAGTCACAAACTCCTTACAAGATGACAACGACTGAACGCCTACCCAAACATCGACCATGGGTATCTCACCGTATGACAAGCCATGGGACCGACCAACACCCATCTCGCCGTTTCGCCATTCAACCTGCGTGAGGACATCGCGGCGCCCCGAACCCGGTCCCCAGGCCTCTCGCTCTCGCATGAACGTCTCCCGAAGTTCCTTCGAACCCATTTTCACGTCTACTCTGACTACCACAGTCTGCATTCCCAACGCCGCCAACGGGATGCATCGAGATCAAGTGATTGCCCTAGCTGAGAGGGCCTAGCGTCGCTTTGCAACTCCCAGTGACGTTTCGTTAGCACTATTTGCCTAAGCATCACGCGTCGAGAGACCTGTGCTCGAGGGTGCTTATTTGGTAGTGTTCAGAGAAATGTCACCTGGTATATTGCTTCCACTGATATATTTGGTTGTTCTTCGCTTCTGTCAGCGATTACTCCGCATCCTCCGACGGAATGGAAGTTGGGACTGTTTTGGTGGCTGCTTCAGTGAGATTCTTCATGAGGGGATTGTTGGCTGTACCTAATGAGAGGATCGGATGCGTCGACCAAGATGTTGTTGTTCCGTCCCTCCTGTTCTCTTACCAGAACAACCCTCTGCCAACCCCCCCCCCCTCCCCTCCGTACGGGACACAAAAACATCAAGGTCAAATTACTCGCAACGATTGGTAAAACCAGGAGCACAAAGAAGTTAACTACCAATATCGGAATTCCATCTATGGGCTTGTGCTGTTCCTACTCTATGGGAGAGAAACTACTGCTCTTCTTTTTCCCCTTAATACCCCTTATTAGTTTCCTTCGTTATTAAACGCTGACAAACCGTCAGATCTAACGATTTGACTTGACATCGTCAATAGGAAATCCTGAGTCAAACAAACGTCGCAGACGCTAGAACTAGCTGGCGCCCAAAGACGATGTAAGGGGAAAAAAAAAAAAAAAAAAAAAGAACCGAGCAAAATGTCCACCAGTGACAAAGCTTTTATGTCGACCACAAGCCAAAAGCCCGCGCACACAATCTTGGGAATACCCTTCAAATCTCAATCCCCATCCCCTATGAAACCAGAACACCGTTGTCATCAGCCAAGCGGGCCACAGCCTAGYGTACTCAATTGCTTGATCTGCAGAGCACTGTCGATTCCAATTATGATGAAGTTTTCAGGAGACTCCATCATGGTCGTCACAGTGATTGCTCCACTGGCGTTTCGCACCGAGCTGTGAAGAGTATGTTGTCAGTCCATGTTCCATTTGGCATGGAGCTGTAAGCTGTAGAACAGGTAGAACTTATTGTTGGGGGACGTCTAGTCAAGAAAGACCGGAGCGGGAAGGTTGGCCTCTTGGACCATAGACATCAACTTGCGCTTCAAGGGCTTGTTCTTGGTGCTACCTCCGGCAATGAAGATCACTGGCTCAGGGACAATGTGAGGGTGGTCAGTCCCTGCGGTCCTCCTCCTCAGATTTTCGAGTAGGGTGTCGACAAGCTCAAAGGCGGCTTTATGAGCTTTGTTCCAAATTTGAGTGATCTCGTCCTGGTCGAACGTGCACAACAGGAAGTTCTGCTGTTCCCAAAGGGGCACACCGAAGGAGAATGCTTTGGGGGTCTCTCCCTCCTGGGCAGGACCCCACTCTCCTCTAACGCGGGGATCAGTGAATGCTTCGCGAATTTGCTCGGAGATAGCAGGGCACATTGGATGTCCCGGGCCGCCATCCTGGTCAAGGCACTTGACTGCACAAGCAGCCAAGATGTTGTGCAGCACGTGTTCAGTGCCGCCGCCAGCACCTGAGGTGTAGCCAAGTATCAGATTTAGACCAGAAGATAGTAGAGTGGGTGGCATGGAGATGATGGATCTTACCAAATGATTCCTTAAGTCTGAAAAACTGCGGCGGTCCCTGCTCATTGTGCCTCACCCAAAAGAGGGATGCGTTCTAAATTCAAAAGGTCAGCAAAACGCTGCACACTGACCAAGCTAAGAGAACAGAAGAACTTACCAGGTTATGTCCGCCATAGCCAATTACCAGCCACACTTGATTAGAGCCTGGCACCTTGACGTTGTCAAGATACTCGGGTGTGTCCACAAGGTAATGAGTTAGGCTATCGGCCTCCTTGCGGAACACGATTTTGTTTCTTGCCACCGTCTGATTCCACTCAAAAGCCTCTCCGATCAGATCCCGAACCACCTCTTCAAACTCCAAGCCCCATTGGGCTGGCATGGTGACAGGAAGGCTACTAATCGCCCACTTCTTGCGAGGGTGTTCGAGAATCCAACCTCGGACTGCCCTCAACAACTCCAGGATTCCAGTCCGAAGTTTCTGACGGAATGTCTCGCTGTCCTCTTGGCGGAGCCTCTGTATCATTGGGTATTGATCCATGAACTTATCCGCAGCGTTGGCAAGGATGTAAAACGCGTACTTCAGCGAAACAGATGCGCGGTTGGTCGGATGGTTGTCGCCCATGTAGACGGGGACATGGTCATCAAACGGGTAGCCATGAGAGGCGAAAATCTTGGAGATGACGCCTCCTCCTGACCGCTGAATGACGACGCGAGTGGAGGAAGTGCCGAGGTCTAGGCCGACCACGACATACGGGCTAAGTCATCGAAGATGAGTCAGTATACGCGTCAATGGGTAGGTAGGGGTTGTCAAACACACCACGCTGCGTCCGCTAACTGGAAGATATTCATGCCGGAAATAGGAGCGGCCATAGTGGGGGCAGTTGTCGAAGTCCTATCCGCTTTGTAGCCGATTGCCTGCGACAAATGAAGACGGGTGCAAGGATGCGCCAAATCGAGTTGGCGCAAAGAGAGGAAGGTCGTCACGTCCAAGTCGTGGAGGAAGGGTGGAAGAAGGGTTGAAGAAGGGTTGAAGAAGGGAGAGAAAAGCAGAAGACGTAAAAGTATTCTGCCTCGTTGTGTGTTGCAGGTACTGTAGGAAGGCGAAGAGAAGACCTAAAAACGGAAGTCGGGGCAGCCTGAGGTACTTATACTAAGGTAAGGTACCAGGAAGGGAGTGCCGGTGAATGGAAATCCCAGTGAATGGGCGCCCACTGTTGCAGGGCATGGACAAAGGTATTTGACGTTGTGTTTGCTGAACGGGGCTGTTTGTGGTCGTAACTGGGTGGAGGTTGTCCCTGGTATTGAGGAGTTATGGAAGGGAGCAAGAGAGGAAGAGTCATCTATGTGCTGCTGGCCACCGATGGATGTTTGTCACAAGCGGTTTATGTGACTCTGGACTGTCAACATAGACGATGTTAAAGCTATAGAGAGAAGACCATGAAAGATTGGCAAACGTACCTTAGATAAGACCTGGTGGAAGCAACAGAAATTGGCGATATGTATGCAGCCATCCGACACTGCTATTTGTTTTGTCGGCAGCAAGAACAGTAGACACCTAAAGTAAAAGGACCAGCAAGCCACGTCGACATATCGCAGGATAGAACTGGTCGGTGTTATGATGATATGTCCTGACCTCAAGACGCTCAATATCGACGTGTAACATCTGGCCCCGCGGGACTGCCGATTATGGTTGCAACTGCAATATGCAGGGGTCAGAACAGGCAATCCAGAGAATACGACTCTGGTGGCCGACTGCCGTACAATCCAACGCTGGAAAGTTTGTTAGTGCGGAACTTGGCAGGGAACGTAAACAGGGGACTCTCTAGACTCTACTTTTTCACCCCACCTCTACCACCTTGAGCACCACTCGCGATGTTGACCCGCCGTCAGATCCTACCTGACCAACTTGAAAGAGTAAAGTGCTTGCCACGCCAACAAACTTACCAGGGCTGGATTGTACGACTCTGTTGCCGACTGCCGTATGATAGCTCTCTTGGCGCCCGTCCTCTTCCTGCTTAAAGTCAGGTCCTTTCTCGCTCCCGAATCAACATGCTCCTTCTCTAAACGACCAAAAGACTCCCTCCCATCAGACTGTCCACCCAGAGTCACGACCATGGTCACCACCAGCCCGCAAAGCCCCAAGGGCGAAGCACCGGCGCCAGCCCCGGCCCCGACCCCGCTCAGCGCCGATGCCCAAAACGCCGCGGGCATTCTTCCTGCGTCGCACTGGACAGCGCAACCGGTAACTCACTCTTTCCATTACTACATCATGGCGGGAACTAACATATTTCTCCCTACTTTGCAGCTCCCAGAAGATAATTCAGGCAACGATACCGACTCGACATATGGATCTATCACGTCCAGCACCGCTTCTCTGGCTTCGAGCATTTACGAATATCGCACCGTTCAAGGAAGAACCTATCATGGCCAGATGGGAAATGCTGAATCGTGGGAACCGAACGATGCGCGTCACGTCGAATCCATGGAGATCTTGTAAGATCCGAACCCGAGCTACCTGAGTAACCATGGGCGTGAGCTGGTTGCCTTCACACCCACGGTCAATAGTGACTGCTTCGATTGTACAGTCTAACAGTTGAAAAGGCACCATGCTCTGGTGTTGCAGACGGACGGAAAGTTGCATCTCGCTCCACTGGAGAAGAAGAAGGTCCAAAAGGTCCTCGACATCGCAACAGGGTCCGGACTGTGGTCCATGTGAGTACCACTCAATTCGTCTTCCTCCCATCGAGTCTTTCTAACGACGCCGTTGTTTGTTAGTGATTTTGCCGACGAGTTCCCGAATGCCGAAGTTATTGGTACCGATGTCTCTCCCATCCAACCCACCTGGGTGCCGCCGAATGTCAAGTTCGAATTGGACGATTGCAACCAAGAGTGGACATGGGGCGAAAATACCGTCGATTTCGTTAATATGCGCTTCCTAAATGGTGTCGTCGACGATTGGTATGCCCTCTTCCGTAACGCTTATAGGGTGTGCAAGCCGGGCGCCTGGGTAGAGAGCTCCGCAACTTCTACCAAGTTTTTGAGTCCTGACGGGACCGTGAAGGATGGAAGTGCTATGGATCAATGGGGCAAAGTCTTCCAGGAGGGCGGTAAAAAGCTCGGAAGGACCTTTGCTGTCTATGAAGAGGACCTTCAGAGGAAGGGCATGGAAGCCGCGGGATTCGTCGATATTCAGTATAAGGACATCCAAGTCCCTCTGGGTATCTGGCACCCAGATAAAAAGGCCGCCGAAATAGGTCTTTGGTGGAAGCTGGCTATTGAGTCGGATATCGAAGGTTAGTGATGCTTCAAGTCACGAAGAAGAGTGGAAACTGGAAAGGGGGCAATGTTAACACACTGTTGGCCTTTCGATTGAAACTGCTGAGGCTAATGCTAATACACGGCCACAGGATACATCAACTACTTCTGGCATGCTGTACTTGGCTGGACCCCTGAGGAGGCCAAGGTATTCGCCCGCCACATCAAGAGGGAATGGAACGACCCTAACCTTCACGGCTATTTCATGATGCGCGTCGCATGGGGCCGTAAGCCAGAGTAAAGAAACGGGATAGACAGTTGCAAGATGATGAGGGACTGGTGTCACAGAGATTTGGATTTTTCTAAGAATTAACTGATGCATGGAGAGACACTGTTGGCATGTGCGCCGTTCCCATAGAACCTACCAAGACCATATATATCTCCTAATTTACCTCATACATCTTCTCCTCTTCCTTGATTCAGAGCATGAAGGATGACCGCGTCTCTCACGACGCCGTCAAGGATCACTTCTGTCCTCCAACATGGGCTGTTGATGCCCTTACACAGGACACCGTCTCCTGCTCATCTGCCTGCTGGTCTTCAAGAATCACAGCAGAGCGTACCTCTAAAAAGCAGAGAGTGCCGCGGCTGCCGCCTCCACTAAACTTTCACGCTATGGTCAAGGACATGGGCTTGGTCCAAACTTGAAAGTGACCAAGCAAGGGGTCGCACTAGAGTAAGTCTTCTCGACATAGGGTGTCGTGACTCGCCTAGCTAACCACAACCACACTGAAGGTGTGTTCGTTTCCGCGTTAGGGAAAAATCGCTAACTGCCCTCTTAACGCGCATGGTCCGCAGCTGCACTCATGTAATATTAAGGCAGCGTTAAGGCAAGCCAAGACCATTGATACACTTGAAAAATTGAGGTTAACAAAGCTCCCCTCCTTCCTTTCCTTCTTCCTCTTTCTTCCTTCTTCAATCAACAAGTCCATATTCATCATCATCATCATCATCATCATCATCATCATCATCATCATCATCATCATCATTATTATCATCTTGGCAAAGACGGGGCAAAGGAAACCTTAGCGCCCTAGAAGCCGTCGGATATCCATTTTTTTCAATGAAAACCTCAAGGGGCCTTTGCGACGGCCACCCCCTATATTTATAGGGAGTTGGGTACTGAAATCTAGTCTTAACCGCAGTCCTTGCTGCACTACAGCTCAAAATCGAGCTGTCTGGCAGTAAGGAATGCTGATAAGAATTTCGAGGATTCTAGACTTCTAATTAGTCAGATCGAAGATTTGGAGTAAGTACAGGTGGTTGCAGGGCGTGCATGAAAAATAACACTTTTGAGGCGAACGCTACACGGGCGCAGTAAAGCAGCAACGCAGTAGAGGTCTTTCTACACCAAAAACCTTAACTGTCTAACTTTTTACAGCGGAAACGAACACACCTTGACAGTTCTCAGCGCAATATGGTCGGCATCCTTCTTCAGCTACTCGCTCAGCACCCAGAGCATTATCTCCTTCAGCAGCCAGGCCAGCATCCCGCTCAGCACCCAGTGTTCACTCAGTAGCAACAGCGCTGACGGCTCTTGAGTTTCTGCGTCAAGGTGCGGGAATTGCCATGCAGATGAGGCAAGCACAAGCTGACGACTGGGACGATAGAGGGACCCCTTTTTGGTACCACGTGAGCTATTGCTTCCAGTTCCCAATTCAAATGCATCCTGTGGATAATCTAACACATAGTGGGTGGAGGGCAAGCAGGAGATCCAGCCGCAGTGCAAAATCAGGGTTCAGGCCGGTGATCGGTTCAGGCTGATCATGAACCCGTTCTATGGCCAGGACGTGAAACGCTTCGGCAAACTCCCGCAAATCTTTGTGGCAAGGGCCTACAACTTCCTCCGGAAGTTTCCCGTCATGCCCAGGAGCGGTTTGGTTGAGTGTTTCGTACAATGGGTCGGCGAAGGAAACGTCGAGATGGTCCTCACACTCGATGAGGAGGAGGACACAGACAGCCGCATCAGATGGAGGTACAAATTTCTTCTGTTCTTTGACTGCGGTACCAGGTACATAATGCCTGGTAAAAGGAGCACTCGTCTTGAGGACGTCGTCCCTGATCTCTTCACGGACGCAGACGGAGATACCAGCATGGATGATTATGATTAGGTCGATGGCACCTGCAAGGGATCATGATCACATGGCAAACGGTCCACTCTACCACCCAACTACACTTGCACGCCAAATTCAATGAGACACGACAACTGTCACACGGACATCGCCCACAGTCCAGGGTCAGGGTCGCGAGGCTCAGCAGAGCCTCAACGCCTGGCATTAGCCTCGAGATGCCCGGTGGCCTCCGGCCGCAACACTCACCCCGGTCGGACSCTCGGCCGGACCCACGGTCGGACC
>RAOO01000129.1:0-70287 GCA_009805345.1 Neurospora sp. FGSC 26628
CCCCAGAAGTCCAGGGATATGCTTGAAGGCATTCACAACAAGTTATCTGCCCTCGACCGTGAGATTAGGACTGTTGTCACTAAGGCGGCCAAGTCCCTCGACGTTAAGAACGCTGAACTGGCTGCAAAAGACCACCAGATTCAGTATTTACAGACTCAACTGGCCTCACACAAACCCAGGGGTAAAAGAAAAGTCAAAGAAGGGGGTAATGATAAATTTGCACGCATAGRTGAGATCATCAAAGCTCGTGAGGCCTCAAAGGAGGCCCCTAAACGCCAGAAGGTTGCCAGGAAAACAACGGCAGTAAACCCAGTGCAGGCAGTAGAGAGAGCCCTCGAGTCAGCACTAGAAGTCATCTACGTGCATCAGAATGAATAAANAAAACAACGGCAGTAAACCCAGTGCAGGCAGTAGAGAGAGCCCTCGAGTCAGCACTAGAAGTCATCTACGTGCATCAGAATGAATAAATCTGCATTTGAAAGGGTGAAAATCCCTGCAAAAGTGGCCAGTTTGCAATGATATCTGGATTSTGGTGATGAAGTTACATGACCGGTTGTGGGGGGAGACCGGTTGTGGGGTCACGATGTCTAATGATTGATGCCCATCCTTCTCTTCTTACCCCTATTCTTCTCCTTTCCTTCTCCTCTCAACATCTCTGAGCATTCGACAATTTTCACACATCACCTGAAAAGAAAGAAACGTTCGATGAAAGAGAATTCCATTGCTCTGTTATAGTCTACTTCGATCGATCGACGATTCAAGCCCTCGAGACCCGCCGCCCTCACCAACCAAAAAGTTCAAAACGGAAAACATTAACAAGCCCTTAAAGGTGCAATATTAACAGCCATCCAGCCCGTGGCAAGGAAAACCCCTCATCATCACCATCGTCATCATCATCAGTCGTCATCATTGGTCATCATCATCAGTCATCATTGGTCATCATCATCCAAAACATGAAAACGTATCAAACATCTCGACAGAAACAGATATCGGCTACCGAAGCCTCTCAGTCAACCAGCCAATCGAGCAAGGTAACATCATTCAAAAGAATCCAAGGAACCAAATCATAAAATGAAGCAGGAAAGCCATTGCTGTCATGCATCGCATCGCGTCTCGGATAGCCACATTGTGCAATGCGGCGGCGTGGGCCTGACCTGACAGAGTTCGGTTCTCTGCATTGCACCACCGCCCGGCCGGCGGGAAGTATGCAATCATTGATAGCAGAGCATCGACAGCGAAGCAGGCTGAGTGCTTGATGATGTACCTAGCGTTGAGGCCCCTTTCGACTAGGGGATATCGAACTGAGAAAAAGAACCAGAACTAGAACCAGACCGAGAACGAGACGAAACGAAATGAGACAAGACGAAACAAAACCAGACGGAGAAAATGAACAAAGGCGAATGACAAGGGGTATCGACAACGGAAACGGACTTTTCCTCCTCTTTTCTCGACGATGAACCGCACAAGAATGAAGCCGCACCACGACCGAAACGAGCCGAACAGTTTGAAGCAAGCGACCGACCGACTGACCGATCGAACAATCCATCGTCGGTGATGCATGAACCACACCGAAGATGAAGAGTACGAACCCATTCTCCTTAGTCATCTCCGCATCCTTTTCACTTCCCTTATTCTACCGACGGGACCTCTGCGCCCTACGCCTCTGCCGTTCTTCATGGGCCAGCTCATGAGGCGGCCTATAAGCCCAGTTATCATTTTGTTGCGGCGGTGTAGGCTGGCCCGTATCAGTAGACAAATCACCGAGATTCATTTTGACACCCTCGGGTTGTTCGTCGAGTTGTTCGTCGAAGAAGTCAAAATCGGCGTCGGTAAGCTCATAGTCTTCGACCAGGTCTTCCCCGAGGTCGCTGAACATATTGTCGCCCTTCAAAAGATTCCCAGCCTGTTGCTCCCGCTTGTTGTCACCGCCTTCCCAGCCATTGCCAAAGTTCTCCGTAGGGGGGGCGTTGTTCTGTATCACAGTATCTATGCCAGCCATCGCATTAAGCTGGGGTTGATTTGTAGCAAGTCCAGGCTGATGCTCGTCAAATTCTTCGTCATAGACGTAGTAGGCCTTCTCACTCCCCTGGCGCCCAGAGGTGATAGCGTTCCTTGAGGTATTAATTTCCGCTCTACCGATGCGTTTCAAATTTGCACTGTCTACTTCGAGTACAGCACCGCCCTTCATCACCCTAACCGTGACATCTTCATGTGGATTGGCACCTGATTGCGTAGAAGCTGTTGATGCTGGTACCGAGTGTCTGTGATCGCTCTCATTACGACCCTCTGCGGCTCTATGGAGCGTTTCTGCCGTGATTGGCATCGAATCACCAACTGTCTCGGTCTGGTACTTGGCGGTATCTCGCAACGGGTCCCTCGCATCTTTTGCCGCCAGAGCTTTCCTAGTGCGCCGCTCCTCCTCCTGCCGCCGGATCTTTTCTTCTTCCCCTTTCAGGCCTTCCTTGGCGATGCGTTTTTCCTCCTCGTTTAGGTTGCGCTCCTTGACCTTGGCCCCTTCGTACTGTAGTCGTTTGAGCGTCTCTTCGGATTTCGCGCGAAGGAGCTTCTCTTCCTCCTCCTCCTTATCCTGGAGCTGAGTTCCTCCTCCTCCTTGTTCTTCTTCTCCTTTCTTCTTGCGGCTACCATCGGGCTCCTCCTTGGCCTTGCGCAGCTCCAGCTTTTCCTGTAGCTTCTTTTGCTTGCGCTCCTCGGCCTGCTCGCGCTCCAACCGGTCGAGATTTTCTTCGGCCTGCGCAAGCCGCTGCTGTCCCTCATCTCGCAAGCTACTTTCAGTTTGTCTCGCATGTGTTTGGCTATACTCATCACGGGAGGTGCGATAAACCATGTCGCTTCTAGGGCGGCTCGGGCTAGTTTCAAGGCTACGAGTGTCCTCGTCTGGCCCATCGTCAATGGTCGAGGACATGGAGACAGGCTCGTCAGCATCCACGATGAATCTCCCATGCCTGGCCCCATGCTTTCTGAAAAGATGCCTCGACAGATGATCCTTGCGGAAAAAAAGCATTCTGCAAGATGAGACCGGGCAGAAAAATTCCACCCTAGTGGTCCATGACTGCAAGTGCTCGGGCGAGACTTTGTTGTGAAACTGATCCGGGTGTTTTTCTGATTTGGGACCCTGTCTCGTGGGGCCTGCTGGAGCGCTTGGAGGTTCCTCCTTCTCCTGCTCTACGACGACATCCCGAGTTTCAAGAGCCATCATGTGCGGCTGCTGTTCCTCCTGACGAGCGATCGCTTGTTGCTTGGCGGCATCAGCGGCTTGTTGAGAATCGGTGAATCTGCCTGGGTAGGATGAGCGGACCAAACGAACAGGTGAAGATTCTCGAACTTCCTTTCGTTGAAGGCTTAGGTCTGACGTGTTCCAGTCGTCTTCCTCCTTCCACTCCTCATCTGAATTGTCTCTCGGGATATCGGTGATTTGGCGCCATCGTCTTGCCCAGTAGTTTGCACTACGTTGCTGTGGATAAAACGACGCACGAGCCTGCCGCTGTTCTACAAGTTGTTGGAATCGCTCACACATTAGGTACTCATACGTCGGCTGACGTTGGTCAATCAAGTTAACCAAGACGGTTCTATGATGCAGAGGGGGGCTTCTCACCTTATCCGGGGACTGTATAAAGAGTCGTCGTTCGAATTCGATTGCGTGATTTACCGCCTCTTGCCAGCTCTCAACTTCCCCAGCCAGCTTAAGATTAGTAGCACTAGAGTAAATGTCAGTCTCTAAGCTTTTTGTAGGTAATGGCCGAGCCTCGTACATAGTTGACAGCTTTTTGACGCGTTCCGGCAACTGGATATGTGTAGCCTGCCAACCAGTCAGTGGCGTATGCTGAGACTTCATCCTAGATAAAACGGCTTGCTTTTGATCAATCGGCATCATTTGGTCACCTTGATAATCTTCAATGAATCGCTCGTTCTCTGGTCCAAATGACCCTGCAAAACTTGCCGAGCTCCGTGAATCCATCACACGCGAATCTGAGCCGTGCGATCCATCTTCATCCATGCCGGTATCATGTTCATATCGTGGAAGGGCAAAAATAGCAAGTTGCTCCAGGTGCATGGCGACATGCTTCTTGAACCGGCTGGTGCTGACAACGAAGTCGTCTCCTGGTTGGGCAATTTTCCCTGAGGGCATCTTCCTCGCGATAAGTTCAGACCAGTCATCACAAAAAGGACAATCGTTAGCTTTGAAGGTCGTGACCGTGTCCCGGCCAGCATCTTCAAGTCGCTCGAGTTGATCGGATTCGAAATCTCCGTGAGCACTGAGGATATGTTGTCTGAGCTCGTCTCGTTTTCTCTTGTTTTGCCCGTCGTTGGCTCCGCAGAGTACACAAACGTAACTGCATCTATGGTGTTCAAGTTCGTGGTTGAACCATGATGTCCGGTCGTCGAAGAACTTGTCGTCACACTCAGTTCCACCCACTGTGCAAACATAAGCTTTGAGATCGCGATACGCATGACGCCTAAAGTGTCCGACATTTTGTTAGTCTCATTCCGGTTGCAAGAGTTTGAGGTGCCCTTATTTGAGATGTAATGTGGTCAGACCTACCGCCATGCCTGTTCCGAGCGGAATTGCTGAAGAGTGTAGCAAATAGGACATTCGAAGGGGTCGTCTTCCGGTGATAGGTCTGCGAGTCGAGGTAGTTTCAGGATTGCCAGTGATTCGGACGTGGTAGAAACGCTGCAATGAGAGACAGCGTCATCCTCTTCTTCAAGTGCATCCACGGATCCCTGAAGGATATCCATCAGATTTTCCTTGGCAACGAACGTTGTCGCTTTGCTGGACTGCTTGGCGGTTGTGGCCTTTTGGCTTCCGATCTTGCCTTCATCTTCCTCGGCTGCCAGATTGGATTTGTGGTCCCGACAATAGCGAATGAACTGTCTTCGCTTTGAAATCGCCTTGCCCATACGCGATGACTGCTCACCAGACCCCAGTTTGGGATGCTTGTGCTGTACATAGTCAATGTCAAAACGATCCAAGAAGGCATTGGTCGAGTCCCGAGATGCACGGTGAAAGCGGTCGGTTCCGCTCGAGGCTGGCTGTCGGACCAGAATGCCAATCTTCAAAAGCGATGTAATGCCCTGTGAGATGACCTGGAGAATGGAACCAGCCTCATCAATGGGACCGTCGGAGTAAGAACTCTCATCAGACTCCATGTCAAGGTCGTTCTCCGAACCTGAACCGTAACCAATCTCCCGGTTGGGCATGGAACCATTCACAATGTTCATGACTATTTCCACAATTGTCAGAGCGCCGTTATGAAAATAAAATGAGCGGGTAGGGGTTCAGCAACGACATACGGTCCTCAATAGCCTCAGACATATCCTCCAACTCCGTGCAGATGTAGTCCCGCAAGTCCGAGGAATTTGCCAGTCTGCTATCCAGAGACAACTTTGATGCAGGCTTCCGCAATGCGCCCAGATTTCCTGCCCACAGCATGAATCTCTCCAAAACATCTTTGATCGAAGAGGAGGTGACTGTCGTTGACACTTGGGCGGATCCAGTCTCAAGTACGGTCAACAGGTCTGTCAACTGCTGTCGAATATTGCGGCATCTGCCGCTGATTGTCTCGTTGTCCATCTCAGGTCCGCAGTCGACATCCAACTCGTAGAGCTCCCTCTCTTGGACGATGCGACATCTGGAAGCAGATCGAGAATAAGGAGTAGAGGTATGTTTCGCGGTCGATATGGGGTCAAATTGTGTCTGTGAGTTCCTCCAGGATACTGAAGGACAGCAATCGGGCTTGTCGGGGTTCGTGGGAGATTGAAGCGTGTATCTTCGGCATGCAGTCGCTGCCGTGATATTCGACAACAACTTGGAGTCATCAGCTACCCCGCATGTAGGTCTAGTCGACTCGGATCAACGTCAAATCAGAGGCTCTGATGCATAGAATGGTGGGCGTCGGTGCCTCAACTTGACTGGATGCACTTTCCGTTGGGCTTGATGTCTCTACCCGCTAGCCGCCGGGGCATTGCTACCCTACACAGCCCGGCCTGTGCATTCCCGGCACCTACCATTCATTGCATCCTCCGTGATCCTCCAAATCTTCATCTTCTCCGACTTGGAGTGAGTCTCTCAGGCTCTGCTTCCCCACACTGCATCTCAAACACTGCCGTCAACTTCGGACTGCACTTGCTGAGAACCCCAGACACCACAACCAAACACTTCCATCGACTTCCATCGTGGTCGTTCAAGCTTCGCCGTCTTGCCCAAAGATACCTAGTACATGCCTCCCGTCTTCTCATGCTCATGTCTGGCCTCGAGATAGCCGGTCTTGTGCTGGGCGCCTTGCCCCTCGCCATTGAGGTCCTGGACAGATATGGCGAAGTAGCCAGGCGTATTGATGTCTTCTTCAAGATCAGAACAGAATACCAGGAATGGCGTCGGCAACTGAAGTACAATAACCTGCTCTACGAAAGAAATCTGAAAGAGCTGCTTCTTCCTCTCATGATCGATGACGAAACGGAAAAAGACAAGATCCCCGAACTCATCAAGGATCCGTTTGGGAGTTGGTGGACCGAGCCCCAGACAGCCCGCCTTCTGAAGGAACGCCTCCACGATGGCTATGAGGTGTATATGGATTGCATTCAGGTGATAAAGCAGGTCATGGAAGACATCGTTCATGAGCTTGCTTTGGGTCACTCATCAGTTCAGAGCAAGATCACTACACCTGTAAGTCCATACCTAGAGAACCACAAGATCTCAACCGCACGGCATATATCCTTCAGGCTTGCCAATGACATAAACCACCTAGGGTGAGGCTACAATAATCGCATGTTTGAAAGGGTTGAGAGACAGCGACAATCGGTCTTTCCAAAGATTCAGGTTCAAGTTCGCCGTCAAGGGCCAGGAGAAGCGAACCCGTCTGTTCAGCAAATTGGAAGATTATAACAGAAAACTCCGAGACCTTCTCGAGGGCAGCGACAAACTCAGATATCTCTCCGCTCAAACTTCCGTCACGGCTCAGCCAAAAGTTGCCGGCGCCATCGACACTGCGCTCTGCAGCTTTTGGGTAAAAGCTGACAGGTTCTTCAACGCCCTTGCCTCAAGCTGGAACTGCCGATGTAACACCCACTGCGCGAATCTTCTTTTACGGCACCGGAGCAATGCGATGCCCGAGTTTGAGGTACTGTTCACGAAAGAACAGCCGTCTCCGGCAACATGGAATGCCCGGAAAACGAAGATTGTTGGGAAACAGGGCGTCAACTGCGAGCCTGGACAGGAGGCCAAATCCCGGATAAGTTTGCCGATACACACGCCATCGCACAAGGACATCCGTCCACTCAAGTCCGCACTGGGAAACCCAAAAAAACCAAGAGGCAAAACCGCAATGTTTGCGGAATTTCAGTGAGTGAAGGGGTGGGCAAGATGGCAAAACAGGATCAGTGTCAAACTAACTCCTCATCAACAGATCCACAACAACAGTGACGCTCGTAGAAGTAAAGCAGGAAGTGAAAACCACCATCAACTCCACCATTTCCACCAAGACTCCAACCTCTAAACAGATCATCCAATGTCTCTGCACCGCCTTAGAAACGCCAGTCTCACCCGGAATCCCAGACGAGCCCAGCTACGGCTACCTCATCAGCGAAGACATCACGTACCACATCTACGACATCCCCTACCAACCCACCACCCAACAACACACCGCCATCACCCTCCAAAACATCATCGACGGAGACCTCTTCCACATCCTCGAGCGCAAGCAACGATACTCCATAGCCCTTACCATTGCCTCCTCCTTCGTCCAGCTTCTTGACTCTCCCTGGCTTCCCACCACCCTAACCAAGACCGACATCATCTTCATCCGGGACCCCACTTCAGAAGACGACGATTTCTCCCTCGACGAGGACGAGCCAGCTTTCTTGAACGAGCCTTACGTCCAACAAAAGCTCACCACCACTTTAACCCACAATAAAGCCAGCAAGGAAACGATACCAATAGGAACATCCCTCGACCAACTAGGCATCATCCTCCTCGAACTCTGCTTCGGCAAGCGCCTAAAAGACCAGCCCTGTCGACGACGGTACGACGCCAAGTCGCCCGCAACCAACGACTATGTGCGGGCTGTTTACGACGTGCTGGCGGCAAGAGATTGGCAGCGTAAAGTGGTTGGGGAGGCGGGGCAGGATTATGCGACTGCGGTGGATTGGTGTTTGGGCGGGAATAGGGGGTGTGATAATGGCAATGATAAGTTGTTGGAGAAGTCGTCCATGGCAGGGAGGTCATCGGGGAATGGAGCGAAGAGGGCAATAGAGAGGTGGAGGAAGGATATGCTCAGTAAAGTGGTGGGGCCGTTGAAGATGTGTTGTGAGTATTTGGCGGGCAAGGGGGTGGAGGACTGACTGCATTGCATGTTGGACAGAGAAGAAGAAGAATAGAGGGGAAATAAAAACCGCAGAGTAGCAGAGATTCAAAATGCATATGGCGTACCGGGCGCGGCCTATGAAAGTACCTACAACTATATAGATGTGAAAGAGATGCTGAAAAGGAACTAGAAGTATGCCGGACTGGAAGTCATCAACAGATAACCAAGATAGACCCATCCTGGATGTTATAGGTACATCCCCAGTAACTGGCGCAATAACAAACCGGTAGTGAGAGCATATAAGCACTTGCTACACGATGTAGTATATCTCGGCTTGACCGGCCTCACATCTTGATTGTGGCCCTGTCGGATTGTGATGCGTCGTCACTTGATGACGGCAATTCTTTGACTGGTCCTTGGCCGAGTTACGTTGGGAGTTGCCGTCGACGATGATATTCCATGGGTTGTCTGAGGAGTTAAAAAACAAGGATGTCAGGGGCATTGGTCAAACAGGCGCTTCGAGCCCTGACGAGTAAAGCGTTCCATAACATTGCATTTGGGTATCAAGGCCAGCCACGCAAGGCTAGCTAGCGGTAACAAGAAAATATAACGAGCAAGGCTGGAGAGGGTCACTCCTCCGATCGACTGATACCTCCCAAGGTCCAAACCACTACCGGGTTCACATCAGCACCTTCCCACCCTCAGCCTTCCCAACCAATCCCGAAACCAACTTCCACACGGCTGCCTTTTGCCTCTGCCCTCCCTCCCTCGGCGCAAACACCTTCAGCCTCGCCTCCGACATTACAAAGCCTCCACAAGCAATCTTGGTCACCCTAACGCCCGGATGAAACAAGTTCAAGCCCAGGTGCTTGTCAACATAACGACCCAGCGCCTCAGTAAACGGCGACTGTTGCTGTCCCTCCTCCGTCTCATTGTCTCCAGAGACAGGAGTCCTCCACTCCCATCCTTCTTCCCCCAGCCGGCCCGCTAGTTTCCGCCGCTTCTTGACATCAGTCTCCCACGTTGGTTTTTCCTTGGTCTTTCCCTTCTCCTTCTCCTTCGCCTTATCACCATCCCACTGCTTTCCAGCCCGTACAAACCGTCCTAGTTCAGCAGCAGGAATAATGACATCAATCCCCTTTATCCCCAACGGCTCTTGTCCGGGCCCTTCTTTGTTCTCTCCCGCGGCGGCAGTGGCGTCAGGGGTTTTCTCTTTATGGGTATTACCCTTGTCAAGAGGAGGTATGTAAAAGCCCAGATTAAGCACCACATCCTTCGCCAGCGGCCCTCTCTCGGCTAACCCGGCTGTGCGAATCCATGATTCCCATGACTGTACGAGGCTTCGTGTGCCTAGACGGAGAGAACTGACGCGGCAGTCGAAGGTTGTGGAGAGGAAGTCGGCGATGACGGTCTTGAGGGGCGCAGGCATTCGGAGGAGGAGGAGAGGGAGAGAGAGGAAGTGGGCGGGGTTTGGAGGGTCTGTTGGTTGGGAGTTGGAGAGGATGAATTGGGTTGTCGAGGCGTCTAGTTGTTGTTGATCCGAGGAGGATGGTAGTAGGAGGGCGGTGCATTCGGCAGTTTCGTAACGGAGGAGGATGTGGAGGGCTTTCTTGTCTTGTAGTTGTTCGACCAGGGCGGGCCAGTCTAGGTCTGTTCGCGTGGTATCTTCGTTCTCATCTTCGCTTTCCTGTTGTTGGGAACCGGTGATGTCCAACACGTTGCCCATGTTAACCCATCGTATATCGACGAACTCCAGCGCCCCAGCTCTTCCCATGATACCATCCTCTCCATCCGCCCTTCCCAGTCCGACCTCGACGCCGCGGACTACATCTCCAACTAGTATTTCGCGTAGTCGCTGTGAAAGGGTCTGTAATCGTTGGCGGTTGAGCGGTTGTTTACCGACGTAAAGAGGCGAGACACGGTGCGTAGAAAAGGTCGTGTTGTAGAACGATGGTCGCGATTCCTCTTGCTCGAGGACTTCTGGGGAAGATGGGTCGGGGGAGGTGGATGACTGTCGAAATTCCGGTTCGGGTTCGGATTCGACCCGTTGGCGTTTGCGACCTCGTGGTGGCATCTCGGGTGTCTTTTGTGGTCGGCTTCGTGGAAAGTGTCAAGCTGTCGAGCTGTCGGAGCTGCTCAAGATGTTGCGGTTGCGACGCGCTGGGTGTAGCTCTGTTCGTGGGGATTGACGGGTGTAGGAGTGCGCGCTGGTGAGACTATTGGAACGGCGCGCCAGTCTGCTAGGAGACTTGACGTGGGCGTTCAATGGCTTGCAATGTGGTCGCTTGTTGATGTTGAGGAAAAGAAAGTCAACAATGTTGCCGTGGGGAAGAAGCCTTATCGGCGTTATCAGTGCGTTCGCGTCATGCAGCGGGGACATGCGCTGAAGCACACTGTGGTTACAGTGGGTTCAATCAAGAATTAGGGTTCGGGTTACGTGAGTGTCTCGCGCCCTCTTCTGTGCCTCCCCTCTTCCCGACCTCGCCGACATGGTCAACAACAACCACCCAAACACAGAATGATGCCCCTCCTTTGGTTATCGGAATTCCCCCCCCCCCCCCGAATTCAATTGCAGACACTTTGAAAGGGTTCGGCCATCCAGAATACCAGGATCGATGAAGGGGACGAGGGTTAGGCACACTCCCCGGGACACCATCGTCAACTTCCCAAACAATCATTGGATTCACAGCTCATGGTTAAACGGGCATATGAATTAGAAAGATCGACATAAAACATGAAGCTTACGCTCATCCACATCACCCCCCTCATCATCATCACCTCCCCCGCCAAATCTCGACCCTATTCCCAAACTCACTCCCCGCCGATAAGCTCTTACTATGCATACCCCTCGCCCCATCAAACTCAAACCCCCACTCCCCCTTATGCCCAGTCTGTCCCGTCTGATTTTCCACATCCCTCGTCACGGTGGTGGTAAACGCATTCGTCCTCTTGTCCTGCAACTCCATCTCCTCCACGCCATCCACAGTACGCGTAGTCCCCACCGTCGGACTCAACGGCTCCTCGCTGCTCCTCTCACTCGTGAAACTGACGACCTTGTGAACCCCAACCTCCACCCTAGACTTACTCCCCTGCTGAATCTTGCTTCCTTGTCCCCCCTTACTCCCGCCGCCCTGGCTCTTCTGCGAACTCCCCCCCTTCTTGGACGACTTCCCCTTCCAAAACCTAAACAGACTTTTGAAGTAAGGCACACACCCGCACATGATGCCCAAGTGAATCTCCACCGCCGTCCACGCCCACAGCTGGATGCCCTCCCACGTGGGATCCCACGTTTCCCACACGACATAATGGACCCAGTACATCCGGATACACGCCGCAAAGACGACAAACAATCCAAAACTAAAGAGCACGATGAGGATCATGCGCTGATGAAACGGAATCTGCGCCTTGTACAGCGTCGGCAGCGGCAAAGCCCACACAATGAAATCCGCTAGCGCCGTGATGGCGGCGTGCGCCATGAGCGGGAATCCCTCGGGGATGCAATCGGTTTCGCTCTTCAGAATGTCCCAGTACGAGGCCACGGGCGTGCATTGTGTGAAGAGCAGGACAAAAGAGCCCGCGCTCAGGGCGACGATGAAGATGATTGCGTATTTGGTTAGACGGCGGAACCAGGAATCCATAGGCGCGAGGGCGAGGTAGGAAACCAGGATGGAGATTTTGGCCAGCGAAGAGGACATGAGGAAGGTGGCTTGGATGGCCAGGGAGATTTGGCGTCCCTGCGAGAGTTGAGTCAGGGTGAGGTCGTAGAGGTGTTTGTCCCAGCCGAAGGTGGTGGAGGCGAGGATGACGCCGATGGAGAGCGCGGCGCCGAAGATCTGTTTTTTTTTCTGGTAAGTACCATGTTTTTCAGGTGTGTGTCTTCATTCTCTCTGAACGTACCGTGGCCATGATCATGAACCAGTCATCCCATCCCGTTTTCCGTAGTAGTCGAGCGCGGACGTAGAGGCGGAGAGCGACGAACATGACAGATAGGGGAAGCATGACGAGTTCGACGATGACGAGGCCGGGTCCTCGCCTTTCGGGGTTGTCGTAGTTTGGTTTTGGCCACTGGGCCCGTACTTCTGGTGGTGGGATTCTCATTTTGGCGGATTTGTGTGTGTGTTGGTTCGATATTCCTGATATCTCTCTCTCTCCTCTCGGTATCCCCTTTTGGTGTTTCCTTCTTCTCGTCGGTATTTGTTCTTGTTCTCAATCAACAATCGAATGACAGGATCCGTCGCCCGTCTAGGTACTTTCTTGACGCCAGCATCGATTTTGTTTCTGATGTGATCGCAGGTCGCAGATCGAAGAATGAATGATGAACAATCCCCCTTCAACAACCCAACAGCCCTATATAAGAAGAGGTTGCAAGCAAGCAAAGCAGGCTCGGGAGGCCATGTGCAGAAGAGCAAGGGACCCTCGTCCTCATCTTTCCTCATTTCTTCTCGACCCTATCCCAGCGTGGAAGTCCCCCCTGCACGGCATCGGCGCCTAGCACCGGTACTAGCTCCGAAACGGGGAGGGAGACCGGGATGTTCTGTGTGAGACGAGCCGCTTTCCGATTTCAACTTTCAGACATCTCCGGGCTCCCTGGCTCGCATACGACCGAACGAGTTCTAGACTACCTATGCTTTGACAGCGAGTGGGTCAGGAGAAAAGTGATGAACCATGCATCATCTCACCTGGTCTATCGATCGATTGACGGTCGATTGGTCTTTATCGGCCCGTGTCCGAACTTCGCTTCCATCTTTTTTGTCTGGTCCGAAGCTAGCCCGAGACTCGCTACTAGTTTCCAGCGCCGTCAACATCAAGCTCCAGACCTCTAGGCTCTTTCAGGCTCTCGCTCCGCCGCCGTCAAACCCAGCTGATTCCGTCAGCGGCGTCTTTTTGCCATGTGGAGTGGCTGAGGTGAGACAGACAGTGAGACCGAGCATGATTTCTGTCCGATAGGTATCTCTGAGCTGTCAGCCACTGCAGCAATCAAACAGGGGGAGAGAATGTTAAAATGAAAAAGAAAAAAAAATACCACGCGAGAACAGGGGCTCGATGGGGTCCATGGGGAACGCCAAGATCTCGGGCCAGCGCGAGATCGTGCCTTGTTTGGGAATAGCGTCCGTCTTCTTCCAGGATCAACATGACAGCTTTTGAGTACATATTGAAAACCTGTCGACCATGTTCTTCATGTTCAAGGTTCGGTCGAACCATGGTATTTTAAAATGTCAGCCAAAATCCCAGAGCCCAAAGCCGATATGTACACAGCTTTAAGTACCTAGAAAATGCTACCTTGACAAGGAATGGCGTCACATCGTAGGGCCCGAGGCGAGAGCACTGCGTTTCCAGTCAAGTGAGAAATCGAATGACTTTCTGACTTTAACCAAAGCCCACTGCAGCCAAATTTGGTCAATATCCGGGTGGTTTCGAATAGGTAATCTTCGATGCATGCATGAAATAGGTACCCAGTGCCGCCGTCCCCGGTGGTGTGCAGCTGTCTCGGTGTGAAACTTGAAATGCACAAGGTAACCTTGGTGGATCGAGACCAAGATGGAGGCGGGGGTGCGCAGAATTGTTCTCCTGCAGGTACGGCTCTCTATCGGATCCATCCCGTTGTGATGAATGGACGCTGCAGGGAACAAAGACAAGGAATCATGGAACACTGGAACGAAGCTTCTGCGGGTTGGTCACCGGTTGGCTAACTTGGCTGGATGGGGAAGGTCAGATGTGCGACATCAGAAGAGGGTGTGGAGGGTGTGTATGTGCAGAGAGAGAGTGCGAAGAGAGGGTGTAGAGAAGGGTGGGAGTCAAGTATCACGTACCTGAAACTTTCCATAGGTTCCATGTCAGGGAGAAGAATCGAGGAGATGGGCTATGACTTCCACATTACGGAACCAAGCAGCTGTCACGTCTGTCAAAAATGCTACGTGGGTTTGGTTGGAGTCAGGTCGTTGTCTTCATTATTCTCGTTATTCTCGAAAAAAGCAAGGCTTCAAGCATTGGGTATAGCATCACCTCCTCCCATCCTTCTCCCACTCCCCCAATCCTCATCATCCATATCCCAAAACCACACTCTCAGCCCATTCAACCCAAACAATCAAGCCCCAACCTCAACAATTCTCCCCTCCACCCTCGGCGCCACCGCCTTCGTCCACGGCACATCAAACTCGCCCTCATCCAAACAATCACACGCCTTACTCTGCACCCCCGCCAACCGACACCACTTCCTCGCCACCCTCCTCATGATCCTCATCTCGCGATCAATCTGCCTCACATCCGCAGCTTTGCCCCTAACCCTCGAACTGGGTCTGCTTCCCCCGCTCTCGCTGTCGCTAGACCCAGAAGCACTGGTATCCCCCACCGCCGTCTGCGACTCCTTCAGTGGTTTCACCGTTGCTCTCCGCTCGCGCAACTTGGCGGGGGTCCAGAAAGTCCAGTTACTCAGTGGTTTTGTCGTGCCGGTGCCGTCTTGACCAGCGGGCGTTGGCTCTTCTTGTTCATCCTTCTTCGCTTCGGCGTCAATGACGCAAGTTTCTTTGTCGCAGCCATCTCCCGTCTTTGGTTCCAAGGTGGAGGTCAAGGATTTGGAAGGTTCCCTCCCCTCGTCGACACCTTTTACGACAGTGCCCCAGTGTCGATCTTCTTCGGCGCCCCAAAAGGCCCATTTGTCGAGGGCTTTGAGCGCCATAAAGTACTGCCGCAACATCATGGAGATGAGGATGCCGTTCTCTTCCGAGACGACCTCCTCGCATTCGCCGCCTTCGGACTTGACGAGGAGGGAGGTGTACCCGTCTTTGCCGCGGGCCATGTAGCCCCTCGTTGACATTGTGTAGGTCTTGTCCAGGTCGATTGGTTCGCCGCCGACTTCCACGTTTGTGACCCTTTGGCCTGATGGTAGTGACGGGTCGAAAATGAATTTGATGTTGGACACCTGGGGAAACCGGCCTTCGAGGGCTGGGAAGAGGGAGACGCCGTTTTCGAGCGCTTCCCAGACTGCTTGTCCTTTTGCTTTGATGACCACCACCGGGTCTTCAAAGGGGAAACAATCGGTCACGTCCTTGACGCGGATCGGACCGGGCGGGTAGATCTGATCGCCGCGTATCGTGCCGGCGGCCATGAGGGCGATGTCGGCGTGGTAGTGCAGGCGCATGATGTCGCAGACAAAGTTTCCGATGTTGCTCTCGCGCAGACGCACCGTCGTGAACCGGGCGTCGAGGGGAGCAGCGCTGAAGCCGATCGGTTTCTCAAGCGATTTCTTCAGCTTTGAAGTCAGTTTATCCACCAACTGATCTGTCGCCGGATCACGGGGGATGCTGCTGTAGATATCCTTCCTCCAAATATCCAGATCCCACTTCGGCTGCCCTGGTTGCGGTGGTGAAGCAGGTCGGCGAACCTCCAGGTACGAAAGATTCTTGAAATCGGACCCCGACCTTAGCACATGCGTCCCGTTGATCAGGCTGTGCGCATAAAAGTGATCGTGTCCGCCCAAAATGATATCAATCTCCCCTTCCATCTGCCTCGCCAGCTTGTGGTCGTTCGGTTCGCGCATGTGCGTTAGGGCGACAATGAGATCGGCTCCTTGCGCTCGTAGTTCGGGGACCAGCTCTTTTGCTACTTCGGTGGCGGAGCGGTAGATGAGGTTGGGAGGGAGGACGTTGATGGTTTCTAGCCATTCGCGCTCTCCCAAGCCTAGCAGGCCGATTTTGAGCCCGTTGGAGGTGGTGATCATGTGTGTGCGGCCGGCGTTGCCGATGGGGACGTTCTCCCCGAGCGCGGGGTCGAGGACGTTGGCGAGAAGCCAGGGGAAGGCGCATTTGGAGGTTAGGTGTTGGAATTGCAGGACGCCAAAGTCGAGATCGTGGTTCTGTTTGCCGAAGGGTTTAATTAGCAATTGTCTTGATAGGGAAATAAATGAAAGACGTACACCAACACAAGCACACTGCGTCCCAATCTTGTTCAAAATCGGAACCATGTGGCTGCCCTTGGTCACCGAGCTCTCCAAGCTCGGATTGAACACATCCCCCGAAAACAGCGTGACCAGCTCCGGCTTCCCATGCCCTTGATACCGCTCATCGTTGCGATACTCGTTGACGGCGGTCATGAAGCGCGAGATGCCGCCGACGGGTTCGGCTGAGGATGCGTCGATGTGGTAGACGTCATTGAAGTGGAGTAGTCGGAAGTCGGGTGGCCCCACTGGTGATTCTGGTGATTCTGGGGATAGACGGCCGGACGAGTAGGTTACTGTTGGTTCGGCCGAGGGCGGCGGTACAGGTGCGTGAGAACCCATTGTATTTACGATTATGGTAAGATTATCGTGAGTAGAAAGTGGAAGATGGTGTCAGGTAGAAGTTTAGTTAAGGGTGGTGATGTTCTTTGTTGATGGTGTGCTTGTTTATCAAGAAAAAGCCAGGCAATCCAGGAACAAGAAAACCAGGGCATCTATCAGGTCAACTTGGCGGGGAATAGTCCCCGTCATATATACTACTACTACCTACGTATGCCGCCAGCTGGAGATATGTATACCTGGCATGGGATGTAAGCAAGATCAAGGCGGTGGGCAGTGCGGTGAACATTCATTCGGAAAGTGATGGAACCATATCCGGTTGGCCCTGTTATCTTTTTGAGTCCAAATGGCGGAAAAGGCAAATACCAAGACAAGCAAGCAACTCCGCCTCCTTTGTTCCCGCTGTACAACGCCGTGATCCCGACCAGACTGAAACACGTTGGGAGTCACCTATTGTTTGCCAATGGGAGCCAATGAACGGGAACATGCCGCCTCTTTGACGTCCTGATAGAGGGAAGGTCCCTGATGATCTACTTGTTCAAGCTCCGATAACAAGCCATAACAGATCCAAAGGAACATGCCGACCCAAAGCGGGCTGTGATGTCGTACGTTCGGGGTGCATGGAGGCGTGGATGATCTCAATTGGTGAGAACCCGTCGGAGTTTATTGCGTTTTCAAGCCCGATACGAGTCTCAGCTAGAAACGTGTTGACGTTGATAGGGGAATAGGGGAGATACCGTGGGCTGAGCTGTGTGAGCTGAGGTGGAGATCTGTTGTCATGGGAGATAACATCACCCGATAACATCACCTTGAGCTTCTCCATGTCAAACTCCATTGATGCCATTATTGATCACGGGACCATGAAGCCCAAACCTATAAAACATCATCTCATCATGCCTTGAACCAGTCGCAGTCAAACGGGAGTTGACGAACATCACCCATCGATCACGAGGTCATCCCCAAGTTAAGCCAGGGGAATGTAAACCCAAGGGATCTACAGGCGGTGTCATGGGGGTTCTCCAAAGTCCAGGGGCTGATCTTCAGCTCGGACAGCTCCAGAGCCTCCAGGGGCAGTGCCTGTGACGCACTGACCCCGCCATTCTCCAAGCCGAGACCCCCACCAAAGCTCCAATCCCCGCTCGTGCTTGTCATCGCCGCCGATCGCCGGAGGGCGCGGAGTGGAGTTTCGGGGCGGGGTGTCGCAGCCGGGAGGAGTTCCACTTATTTTTCGAGTCACCACGGCTTCCGTCGGTCCCCTCCGTCCAAGACATTTCCGGCTTCTTGGCTTTGACTTCTTGTACTCCGTCATCACCGTCCCCGATTCCCGTCTTCCGGATCCGAAACATCCTGTCACCACATCGGTAAAACCAAGACACCATCGCAATGGCTTCCTCCACTGCTCCCGTTGTCCGCCATGCCAGGCGCGAGGGTTCGTCTCCTCTCTTGTTCCTATTCTTGCCTCATACCTTAACCACGCTCCCACTAACCACAAACGCTGTACGTCTAGACGTCCCCGCCATCCTCGGCCTCATCCGCGAACTAGCCGACTACGAACACGCCCTCTCCAGCGTCGAAGCCACCGATGCCACCCTCGCCTCCACCATCGCCTTCGCGCCCTCCGACCCCTCCATCCAGTCTCCCGGCCCCGACGGTCTCCCCATCACCGAACCCGTCTCGCCCTCCAAGCCCGCCCGCTGTTTGGTGCTGACCACTCCCCAAGGTGACGTCGCCGGCATGGCGCTTTACTTCTACAACTACTCCACGTGGCGGGCGCGGCCGGGTATCTTCCTCGAGGATCTGTATGTCAAGCAGAGCGAAAGGAAGAAGGGGTATGGCAAGAGGCTGTTGGTGGAACTGGCGAAGGAGGTGGAGGCTATGCAAGGTGGGAGACTGGAGTGGAATGTGTTGAAGTGGAATGAACCGAGTATCAAGTTTTATGAGAGCGAGGCGATTGGGGCGCAGATGATGAGTGAGTGGGTGGGCATGAGGGTTGATGGCGAGGGGTTGCCTAAGTTGGCCAAGCTTTTGGATTAGATGGTGAGGTTGGGAAATGCAGCTGAAATGAGAATACAAGTTATACCCACGGTTGAAAAGGGCAGGTAAGTACCCTGCCCTGGACTTGAGAGGCTGATGACGTGAAACTTGTTGGGTCTCTGTGCTCGGGTATCATTTTCTACAGTTGAGCGGAGTCCCCTTCTATCCATATTCCATCCAAAACAACGGACCACAGACTGTGATCACTGTTTTCCCTTCTTTTTCTTAGGCTCCGTTCTTACCGGTGCGCCCGCGAAAAACTCTAGATCCGCCGATGGTGCCACCGGCGGTTCATACTTCTTCTGGCCCCATTCAATCTCCCACCCTTTTCCATCCTTTTTCCTTTCCATGACCGCCGTCATCCGCCACACCTGCTCCAAAGTCCTCCTCCACAGCCTCGGCGTATACCGATGACAATTAATCGGCTGCTGCTCCCCCATCGGCAGATCCTCCTCCACCTGCCCGCTCAGGAGCATATTCCTCCTACTCTTTTGCCTATCCACCAACCAAATCGGTTGCGTCGCATATCTCTGCCAGTTCCAGTCCAGGCTATCATCCTTTTCGTCCTTTCCCCAAATCATCCTCCCAACCGTCCTCCTCTTAGGCACCTCCCACTCCTCCTTCTTATTCACAAGATCCCGTAGCAATTCCCACTCCTCCCTCGGCACCGGCGGCAACACCTTGTCCGCCACCTGCTTATACGTCTTCTTCAGCTTCGTCCTCTGAACCTTTTCATTCAACGGGCCACCCCAAATATTCTCCTTCGGCACATATCGCTCAGGCGCCAGTTGGTGATTCGTAATCTCCGGCTTCGGCCGGTTGACAATCGGCGGCGCACCCCCCGTTTGCGAGCGCACAAACGCTTTGAGTTTTTCCGTGTCCCAATTATCCAACCAATCTGGTTTCCGCCCCTCTTTGACGATCGCCCGCGCCTTGTTGATGTATTTCTGCAGCTCCTCGTCGCTGGTCGGGGTGTCGGGCTCTAGTAGTTCTGTCAGAAGCTGTCGGCGCTTGGCGCCCGTTCGGCCGAATGCGAGGAGCAAAATGCGCCGCATGCGCGGGAGGTCGCCGGCGTTGGCGGCGCGCAGGTAGCGAAGGTCGTGGTGGGCGCGCTTGAGACGGCTGGCGGTTTGTGGACATGAGGACGGGTCGGGGTCGAAGCGGTGCGCGCGAAAACGGGTGGTGATGCGCTCGTCGAAGAAGGGACGGATGAGAACGGGGAGGTATGAGGATTCGCGGAGGAGGTGCCGGTAGAGGTTGAGGGTGGTTGTTGGGTGGGGGAGGGGTGGTGGGCGGGACATGGCCGCGGGCGTGAAGCTGTGGTTTGTGGTTTCGGAGAGTGGGATGTCGAGAGCGGAAGGTTAAGGTTTGTGGATTATGGAGAATTGGAAGCTGGGTGTTGTCGTAAATTGGTTGGGAAGTTGGTGATGTCCTCAAGGTTTAAAGTGGAAGTGGCATTGACAATTGAAGGCGCGATAAGCGACTAAATCCTTACCCTTGCGCGACACAATGACGATAGGGTGGAGGCCCGGGTTGTTATAGAGTGGGTGTAATTTACAGATTGACAATGTGTCTCAGTAACAGGAGGCATTCTTCTATGTTGCAAGTAACATGCCAACCAATGCGCCGTTAACAAAGGCCAGCATGTTCGAAGAATAAATTCCCGAACAAAATTAGAATACTCAATCATCTCAAATAGTGCGATATTCTTTCGTTTGTGTCTTTATCCAAAATGAACTGAGGGGTACGTTGTTGCTATGTAATGTCTGTAGCTGCAAGTTGGTTACACAGATTGTATTGACATGTAATAAAATGAGCCCGTGACCTGGCGCCTGTCTCTTTCGTGTATCGCTCACCGTACAGGCAATCTTTCACACACAGACACGACTTTTCGCGCAACAACACGAAACCAACACGTCAAGCTTTAATTGATTTCGCGAACAAAGAAACGTCATTGCGACAATCGCGTACCTCTTTACGACGCGGTGCTCTTGAAAGAACTGCCTAGAGGTACTACTATCCCCCGCTCCCAATTGTCGACGACATCAGATCCTACCGAACTGTCCATATTCCTCGATTACGCCTTCGTCGTCGACCCTTCTTCCGTTCTCGCCGGCAGCTGCAAGCTAAAGTAGAGTCTACCTTCTTTCGGACGGTAAGAGGGATTCTGCGACAGCACCAATTGCGGTCCCATATTCCACCAGAAACACGGCAGTCCCCATCTCTCCTGCTCACGTCCCCAGCTCTGCTCGCTGCTTCCGCGACCTGGGCCGCCTCTGCAGTCTCTCCATAAAGACGTTGTGCTCCCCCGGTTTTAGACGACCAAACTTGTACCACTCCACAGACCGACGCCAACCAAAGAGCTCTACCAAACACCACTTGTTCATCAGTGATACATACAGTCTTTACTACCGCCGGATATTAAGCCCGACGACAATCGCTACACCCCATACCTACTCCCCCTCCCCCCAGACAAGATGCAGCCACCACAACTCGGCGGCGCCTCGCAGCAGTCGCAGCCGTCTTCACAGCAGTCCTTCTCCATGAGCCAGTCCTCCCAGTCAGTCTACAGGCAGTACACCGATCCGCCCAACCGGCTACACAATGACCATGCCGTACCTACCATCTACTCTGTGAGCCTCCCCTCCTCCTCCCTCGCTCCACTGTGCCCCGGCTAACAGTTACAGGCCACGTACTCGGGAGTCGGCGTCTACGAAATGGAGGTCAACAATGTCGCCGTCATGCGCCGACAAAAAGACGGCTGGGTCAACGCCACACAGATCCTCAAGGTCGCAAACATCGACAAGGGACGACGTACCAAGATCCTTGAAAAGGAAATCCAGATTGGCGAACATGAAAAGGTCCAGGGCGGTTACGGAAAGTACCAAGGAACCTGGATCCCATTCGAACGAGGCCTCGAAGTCTGCCGCCAATATGGCGTTGAGGAGCTACTGTCCAAACTCCTGACACATAACAGGGGACAGGAAGGCGAGACGGGAAACGTTGACACCCCCACCAAGGAACAGGCCATGGCCGCACAGAGGAAACGGATGTACAACGCCGGCTCACAAGAGAATCGCGGTATTGGCTCCACCGGCACTTTCTTCAAGAACATCTCCTCTACGGCATCAACCGCAGTGGCTGCCATCAGCAAAGCTCGCTTCGATTCCCCTGCGCCTAGAAATCGCAGCGGTCCCAGCAGGGCCCCCAGCTTCAACCGCCAGTCCTCGATGCAGGACGTGGCCGATTTCCCCAACTCCCAGCAAAGTCTTGTTTCAACCGAATACGCAACACAGACACAGAACGCTGACTCGGGCTTCGGTTCTCAAAATACGCAGCCCCTAACTGGCGACGGTCTCGAACAACCCCCTAGGAAGCGGCACAGAGTTCTCACCCCAGCTAGGAGCTTCGGCGGCCAAACTCCGAGTTATCAGCCTCTCGATCCATACAATGCTGGAAATGTTGGTAACGGAGACCCTGGCTCTCCCACCGAGCCCAACAACTCATTCGTCTACGAACGGGTTACTGCCAATGATGGCGAGGCCTCGTATGCTCTTGGCCCGTTGCGGCCGTTGCCCTATGACAATAACGCCGATGCAGAAGCCAAGCGGGGCATGTTGATGGGCCTCTTTATGGATGCCAACGGCCCCGACGAGGCGATACAGGCTGCACTTTGCAACGTGCCTCCCCAGGAGCTGGACTCCCCCATCGACACCCAGAGTCACACGGCCCTTCATTGGGCTGCTACGCTCTCTCGCATGCCGCTTCTGCGAGCACTCATCAATGCAGGAGCAAACCCGTGGCGCGTAAACGCTTGTGGCGAGACTGCCCTTATGCGTGCCTGCACCGTCACCAATTCCATGGAGAACAACACTTTTCCCGAGCTTCTCGATCTCCTTGGTTGCACTCTTGACGTGACAGACGACAAGGGCCGCACCGTTTTGCATCACATTGCCGTCACCAGTGCGGTCAAAGGCCGTCATTATGCTAGTCGATACTACCTCGAGAGCCTTCTGGAATGGGTGGTCCGGCAAGGCAGTGCTCCAAGCAGCCAAGAGAACGGCGTCGGCGATAGAAAAGGACGTCGAATGGGCATTGGCCGGTTCATGAGCGAGATCGTCAACGCTCAGGATAACAGTGGCGATACGGCGCTCAACGTTGCTGCACGCGTCGGTAACCGCAGCATCATTTCCCAGCTTCTGGAGGTGGGCGCTGATCCCACAATCCCCAACCGAGCCAATTTGAAGCCGCTGGATTTTGGAATCGGTATTGCCGACGCCGAAACCAACGGTGATCAACCCGGAGAAAAGAATGGGGCTACGGCTGGCAGTGGCCATAAGAGCCGCGAGACCAGTGACGAGGTTGTCAACTGTAAGTTTTTTTTTTCTTTTTTTCCTTCTCTTATACTTGCCCATTTGCTAACGCAAAGCCAGCCATCACTCACCTCATTGGCGAATCCACTTCTATCTTTCAAAATGAGCTCAAAAAGAAACAAGAGTCGATCGACACCCTCCACTCCCAACTCCGCATCACTTCCTCGCAAGTCGGCGACGCCCGCCGCTCCCTCGAGTCCCTACAAGAAAAGCTCCAAGCCCAGCAACTGGCCAAGCAGAAGATTGTCAACTTCAATCGCGCATCTGAGGAAGAAGAGCAGATCCTCATCGAACTCGAACAGCGTCACGGCCGGCTGGACGTCGCTTCTGCCAACGCCTGGGAAATGGAACTCGAGTCGGCGTTGGAGATTGTCAAGACGCAGTCACCCAAGGGATTGGACCCAGACAGCCGACCTAGTCTGCCCAGCGCGGCAGTGCTAAGTGCTAGAATCAAGGCACTACGAGCGAGATCAACCAAAACGCAACAAGCAGTAGCAGCGTTGCAAGCACAAAGCAAAGAGAAAGAGCTAAAGTACCGGCGACTGGTAAGCCTTTGCACCAGGAGGCCCGAGATCGAAGTTGAGGCCCTGCTGGATACGCTGACGAGGGCGGTTGAAAGTGAAAAGCCCGAGTTGGAGATTGCGAGGGTCAGAAGGTTCTTGGGTGGCGTGGAGGGCGTAGTGCATTAGAAGCGCCTGGGCTACTTCAGGGAATGGAAGTGTGATGACGAGGATTGGCGGATTTCGGCGGCGCTGAGGGGGGGTGCAGGAGATGCGAACGATGGCGATGATGACGATGAACAGGAAGGCATTGATTATCCTGAGGAGGATGCAGATGATGGCGATGATGGGTCGGACGAGCATCTTTCTCAGACAACATCTTCCGAAGTGAATCAAAAGGACCAGGTTGCAGATGCTCGGTACGAAGGGAAGACTGATGACGTGGTACGCGGTAAGCACAAATACCATTAGAAAGCTAGGCATCCGCCTTATGCTAACTTTAAACTATCCTCACGCATGGTGTTATTACAGTCCAATACTGGTTTGTTTGTTAGCTCGAGACCTCGGGTCAACTTCCCTAGGCCTTTTTACAATCACCTGGTTCGTTTCGTTCCATGATCAAAGCGTGATCTCACCTTGAATATGCTATTTCCGAAGTTCAATATGCTATATCGAATCTTATTAATGCCTTTTCGATCCGTACTTAGCCATTCAATTTGTCCTTATAAGGTTTGGGACAATTCGGGATGGATATCGTCCGATACATATACCAGGAGTACCAAGCTACCTCTAACAAACAAACCAGCATTGGACTGCAGTACCGAGGAAATTCTGCCGACATGCTCCTGCATTTGCAGACGCATGTCCAGCGTGAGGTATACCTACCTACGTGTCAAGACGTCAAGCTGCTACCCGAGAAATTCCCCGCTACGAAGACAGTCAGCAAAGAGATAAATACGCCAACGTCGTGAAGCAAAATTTTGTCCAGACCATCGAAGATCAAAAGACTCCAAGAAGCAATGGCCATTCAGCAAAGACGTCAACCGGCTCAGCCTCAGCCTCAGGGTCAGACTCTGGCTCTGGCTCAGACTCAGATTCACCCATGTCCGCGCTGTCACAACAACCATGCTGACCTGGCTGGGGCTGCTAAGCTCCTGGATCAGGCTGCCGGCAAACTGGCTCAGGCTTCCCACACCGTGGCTCGCCTGGCTGAGGCTGTTCAAGTCCAACATGCTCAAGCTGCCAGCTACTCTGCCCATTTTGAGGCTCTTCACGCCCTGGCTGGGCCTAACGGCCTTCTAGTGCAGATTGCACACCACCTAACTAAGGTTGCTCAAGATATGGACAACGATGGTTACGACGACGAGCTAGTTCGGATTGCTCGAGAAATGGACAAGGAATTCGATGACGACAACAGCAACAGCAACACGGATTCGGATCCGGATACTTTTGGTGGTGGTGCAGGAGGACTTCTCTCCAATGGACCCCGCCTCTGAGAAGACATAAGTGCGCGCCATCCATACATACCTTGATCTGTCCTGTCTGTCTGTCTGTCAGTCTGTCTGTCTGTCTGTGTGCCGCCGCACGCAGCCTCCAACTCGCTCAGCTTTTTTCAGAAGTGGAGGCCGTGCCGCTCAGGCAAGCTGCTGCTCAGGCCTGCTCAGGCTCAGGCACCAACCAGGCTCAGAAGAATTTCTTTACCTAAAAAACGACAGGGGATTCATTCTTCTTCTTCTGCACATGGAAATGGAGGAAACCAGTCGTTGCACCTACCTTTTTGATACCTACCTTACCTACATGTACCTTACCTACCCGAACGAACGAACGAACAAGTCCTGACAGACAAAAAATGTTATTCGGCTTTGTTTGCTTCGCAACTCTGACTGGCTCAGTGAAATTGCTCGCGACGAAACGTTTGAGATCAGATTTTGTGGTCGAGACCAGGGCAGGGCAGGCTGAAGATCGGGCAGGAAAAATGTTTATATGGGCGACGAACGACGATGAACATGGAGATTCGGGTATCGAAAGGAACCTCTAGGAGGGAATGAAGATGAAGACGTTCAATAGTCGTGTCGTTGAGCGTTTTGGGGGGGGGGGACGAGATTCGAGCAGTCTGCAATGTTAGAGGGGCTTCAAGTGTACTGATTATGTCTGATTTCCCTGGAAGTTGAAAATCAACGGCCCGAGTCTTTGCGGTATGCCTACAAGGGAGAATCTGGACAGGATGCTGCTGGTGGTGGTAACTTTAACCAACCTACCCAGCAGCAACATAATGTGTCCAGTATGCAACACGCCAATCGCATTCGGCAACCATCAAGAATTTGAGCTTCATATGCTATATCGTCACCCGGTTTATGCGGAGAGTATGGTGGGCATGATAGTCGACTGGGTAAAGTGTCATCACGCATGGTGTGATATCAAGGAAATTCTTGCCCACATGCCTCCTGCATTTGCAGACACGCATGTCCAGGGTAAAGTATACGCGTCAAGACGTCAAGACTGCTACCCGAGAAATTTCCCCGCTACGAAGACAGTCAGCAAGGAGATCATGATAAAGAAATACGCCAACGTCGTGAAGAAAAACTTTCTCCAGATTTTTTTTTTTTCTTTTTTCGATCAAAGACTCCTTCCCAAGAAGCAATGCGCGTCCAGCAAAGACGTCAACCGGGTCAGCCTCTGGTTCAGACTCAGGCTCGGCCTCAGGCTCGGCCTCTGGCTCACGCTCACGCTCACCCATGTCCGAAATGTCAGAAAAAACAGGCTCGCCTGGCTGAGGTTGGCGGCGACCTGGCTGAGGATGTCAACGGTCTAGCTCGAATTGCTCGAGACATAGTAGACAACAAGAACAACAAGAACAACAAGAACAACAAGAACAACAAGAACAACAACAACAAAAACAACAAAAACAACAAAAACAACAAAAACAACAACAACAAAAACAACAACAACAACAACAACAACAACAACAACAACAACAACAACAACAACAACAAGGATGACGACGACACAAAGGATTCGGATACAACTTTCAACCAAATTTCGGCAGCAGCAGCAGGCGGATCAGTAGCGTAGGTCCGTCCACCACCAATCCCTCATCAGCCAACAGCAGCAGCAGCAGCAGCACTTGTTTCGACAACCTCCCAACACTGCTGGACCCCCCGCCTCCGCCTCCGCCTCTGAGAACAACAAGTGCGGCGAATGCCATAGTCTGTCTGTCTGTGACACTATGTGTGCCGCACGCAGCCTCTCTCGCTCAGCTTTAGAACATAAAGGCGGGCACCCGCTCAAGCTGCTCAGGCTCAGAAGAATTTTCAGGATTGATAAGGAACGATAGGGATAGGTAGTCTTCTGTATGAAATGGGAGGAACCAGTGTAAACTACTTCTGATTTACCCGAACGAAACGTCCTGACAAAATTGTTGTTACCTATTCATCTTGCTCACAACCTGGCTCAGATTGGTCAAGACCAGCAGGCTGAATGAAGATTAGGAAATGTCTTATATGGGCGACGAGATGACATGGAACGTCTAGGAGGGATATGAAGATGAAGATGTTCAGTCGTTGTTGTTGAGCGTTTTGGGTCGGGGTTTCGTGGGATATAGCGAATTGATTTGTTGGTTCGTCGTCCTCCTCTTGGTCATTGTCATGTAGGTTGATAGAGCAAGCAACCGAAGCCACGGCATCCAGCGTCTTTTAGCAAAACCCATGGTATCATTTGTCCTTGTCCCTCTATCTCGTATTATTTTTATCCAGAACCTGAAAGCCCTAAAAAAAAAACCCGTTGCTCTCTTGCAGACATTCCTTTTCCTATCTACCTACTACGCCTTATCCTCCATCTTCAACCCCTCCACCTTTTTCTCCAAGTCTTTCACACCATCCTGATTCTCCTTCCGCAAAGCCTTCAACTCCTCCAACGTCGGCACCTCCAACCCATCCTCTCCCCCCTCCCTACGATACCACGCCAACAAATTCGCCATATCCTCGCCCGTCATGCTCCCCATCTCCTCCCACCCATAAGCATCACTAACCTTCTTAATCCACTCCATCCGCCTCTTCCCCTCTTCCTGTGCGGGAGCAACCTCCCTTAATTTCTTGCGCAGCTCACCCATCTGCTCGATGGCCCTCCCCGCATTCTTGGGCAGCGCCTTGGCTATAAGTTTCCTAATCGTTGACGCCAGCCTGGGCCCTTTGCCGTTTGTCGAAACCATGATTTGCAGCGGACCGTCGCGGTGCACGGAGCCAAAGTAGAAGTCGCATTCCGAGGGCACGTCGGCGATGTTGGCGGGGATTTTGAGGGAGTGGGCGAGTTTGTAGATTTGGGAAGAGGCGACGGGGTCGTCGATTGCTGTCAAGATCAAAGAGTAATCGTTGGCGTGGTCGGTGAGGTCGGTTGCCTCAAAGGCGCGGGGGATCCAAGTCAAAGAGGAGGGAAACTGTTGGAGGCGGAAGGAGACTTCGGGGTGGAGGGGGGCCGGGGCGATGAGGGTTACGAGAGCGTCGGCGGAGAGGAGGTGGACTAGGCGGGTTGCTGCTACCTGGCGAGGGATTGAGTTAGCAACAACGGCCTTTGGGAGCAGGGCGGAGGGAGGACGTGGAAGAAAGGCATACCTCACCACCGCCCACCAGGAGCACTCGTTTGCCCTTGATCTGCCATGCGATCATCAGACTGCCGCCCGTCTGGATCTCGGGGAAGTTGTTTGGGTCTGCTCGTCCGGTCGTCATTGTGTCTGTCTGTCTGTCTGAGTCGTGTTTCTGATATTATGTGTTTGTGTTATCCGTCGTTCGTCAATTCGGCATGGTAAACCCTCGAGGGAAAAAGAGAAAAAAAAGGATCAAGTTGTTGAAAGAAACATTGGTAAGTATGACTGAATAAGGCTGATATTCTGCCGCTGACGTGCTTCGCTGATGACATATGTATTTGGCGGGCGATGGAGGGTGAACCCTGGTGGTTACAGAGGGGCGCGATTGCGGGAGGGTGGAGGGGGGAGGGCGGGATCGGAGGATGGAGAGGTACTTTTTTCTCGGCAGCATCTTGGTGGGGGTAGAGGTACAAGCTTAACAGAAATGGTAGTCGTATCCATCCGGGTTCTCGGGACGGGAAGCATCTTTTAATGTCGGCATCGCTGATGACCGAGGGCCGTCCCCGACTCCCGACAATATCGGTCTCGGATATTCCTATGGATATTTCCCAATCGCAGAAGTTCCAAGCTTCCATGGCCTAACCCATCGACGTCGGCATCGGCAGTGATTAGTGATAGCTGCCATGCTTACAGGCCAAAAATAGCGGATTCCACTGAACGACAGGCGCAGTTTCTAGGCTGCAGCTCTGAGGTGACACTGCTTGAGCTGCGCCTATCCTCTACCGCCGCTCCCGAACCAATAACGAACGAACTTGACCCAACAACGGGAACGACGACCAACTTCCCTTTTCCGAGACCAACAAACAATGGCCACCTTTTCGACGACAACATAACCTCCTCCTCCCTATCGCGACTGGGTTCCCATCTCTTGCGCCAGTTCCATCCATCGATATTATAGACATGTCCGGGCGCAAGCTCGGAGGTGGGCGCATCTTGGGCAACGGCAAGGGCCTCGCCCCGCCCGCAGCGTCATCGCCGTCAGCCTCAACCACCGCCGCCATCCATCGCGCCGTCAGCCCGTTCGCGCCCTCCGACAGCAGTACCGTCTCCTTTGTATCGCCCAATTCAACGCGCGACTCCATCTCTCCATCATCCTCCGTCCCGCTCCCCGATATTCCGCAAGACCTCGTGTCCAATGTCAGCTTGGCCGGTCCCTCCAATGGCGGCCAATCCGCTGGCGCCAACGACAACCGACTCGTTTGCCCGATATGCGAAGAGGAAATGGTCACCTTGCTTCAACTCAACAGACATATCGATGACGTCCACCAAGAGCTCCCCGAAGAGACGCAGGACGAGGTTAAATCGTGGTTCGACAAACAAGTCCGCAAAGCGAAGAAGTTCCAGCCCTTGAACATCATCAACCAGACCCTGCGCGGGCTCGATGTTTTCGAATCGAACGAGACGCAACCTGTCGTCGCGACGGCCGCCAGCACCACCGCACCCGGACGACCCGCAGAGAAGGCAGTTGACCCGGAGGAACTAGTCACTCGACACCACTGGCAGAGACCAACGGGGAACGACCCCTGTACCGATCCGACGTGTACGAGAAAATTAGGGCCGTTCAGCGGGCTGGTCAACTGCCGAAAGTGCGGCCGCCTGTTCTGCGAGGAACACACAATGTACCAGATGAAGCTTTCGCGATCGGCCAACCACGAACCGGTGCGAGGGATATGGTGTCGAGTGTGCGAGACGTGCTTCAAGAGTCGAGAAGGGTATAATGATCACCAGGGAACGGTGAGGGATCATATGGCCGAGTTCAAGACGATACGAGCAAAAAGGGTGGACCGACACAAGCTGGAGGTACAGAGGTTGGAGAAACGGTTGACCAAGCTGACGAGGTTGTTGGTGGAGATGCCGCCAGACGAGGGACCGGGATTACTGGGGTTGACGGGGCAGAAGAGTCAGAGGAAGATGATCGAGCAGAGCGTGGTGAGCTGGGAGGAGGATGGGGCGGTTACGAACTGTCCCTTTTGCAAGCAGGAGTTTAGGAGTTGGACGTTTAGGAGACATCATTGTCGAATATGTGGAAAGGTGGTTTGCGCGGATCCGGAGACGGCATGTTCGACCGAGGTTGGGCTGGATGTTGCACATCGTACGTCTCTTCCGTCGCTTTGTTATATTGACTGCTACTGACCTTGTTTAGCAACGATAAACACAGAAAAGCCCCCCGGAACCGCCACCACCACCACCCTCGACATTCGCATGTGCCGCGATTGCAAATCCGCCATCTTCTCCCACCGCGACTTCGCCGCTTCGATAGCACACAAACCCCCAGACCAACGGGCCTACGAGACCCTGCGGCAGTTCGAGCGAGGCATCCGGATGTTGATGCCCTCTTTTCAAAAAGCCCTTTTGGCTCTCCAGCCCCCGAACCAAGACGACTACCGCCAGGACAAACCTCCACCAACGTCCGCCCAAGTCCAAGAAGCAGCCAAGATCCGGAAACGACTAACAGACGCCTTCGCGAAATACGACCTTGCCGCCAGGAGGTTAAGGGATATGAAGACYAATAGTCCGACACAGTTGAGGTTGCAACAATCCGTTTATGCTGCGGCGTCGGCTTTCCTACACGCCAATCTGATTCCCTTGAAGAGCGTACCTAGGGTGCTGCGCAGTAACAGCATGCAATACCAACACCGCCGACTACTTAACGGTTCTACGTCAACACTCTCGCCATTGCGAAACGGAGAGTCTGCCTTAACCCAAGACGCGGAAACATCAAGCAACGCAGGAGTCAGCGAAGCCAGCGTCGTCCAATCGGAACTGGACATGGAGGAGAAGGAGGCMAAGGAAMGRCTGGTGGTACTTGAGGAACAGATGTTCATGGTGCAGGAGATGTTGAAGAGCGCGAGGGCACAACGAAGGTTCGAGGAGGTTAGTGCTCTGAATAAGAATGTGGAAGAGCTGGAGGCGGAGATTGAAAGGGCCAAAGAGGGGGTTAGAGGGGTTGACGAGCGGATGGGTGCTCTGTACATTGCTGGATAATAGGATGTCGAGTATGGTTATGAGTCTTTTTCATGGGGATTAGCATGGCGTAGGAGTTCTGGGGCATTGCCGCACTGGGTATTGTTAGTTTGGCGACAGATCAGAGGGGTTAGGTGGAAAATTGAAGGAATGTCACAGCAGCCCGAGGTTTCTCTCGTGGTGTACCATGCGCATGTCGTCCGGTTATTAGGCTTCATGCTAATGACACATCGAGGCCCGTCGCGTCCATCAGCGATATTACCGGTCGACGTCTGGTAGCGAAGAAGTGTTCACAAAGGTCACGGCGCTGCGATAAGAGGTATCAAAATATGCTTTGATTCAACGATTAACATTACTTGTTGCAGAACTGAATCCCGACACGAACTGGGTATCACATCCCCTCCTTTTCTCATCCTCAACATTTCCAACGACGACTGTCTGTCTCCTCATCCCTACTCTTCGTCCTCGCTATCCGAGTCGGAATCAGACTCACATCCACAGTCAGAATCACTGTCGCTATCACTCTCCGAGTCGCTCTCACTCTCCGCCTCATCAACACCCTTCTCACCCTCCTCCTCCTTCTTGCCCCCCTCCTTCGCCCCCTCGCTCACCTCCTTTCCAGCATGGCCCTTAGCAACACCGTTAACCAAATCCATCGCAAACGGCGGCGCCACGCCCTCAAACCCTCTCACCTCCTCCGCCATCGCCAGGGCCTTCCACCCATTAAACTGCTCAGCGCTATGTGCCAACGCGCCCTCGAGGTCGATCTTGAAGTGTCCGAATCCCAGGCGGTGGTAGGCCCATTTCTTTTCGTTCGCAGCCTTCTGCTCACCCTCCTGGGTAGCAGCATCAGCCTCGTTGCTAGCTCTAGTAATAACGGTATCGCCCGTCGCCCAGCCAAGACGGAGGACTTTGGTCTTGCCTTGCGACTTCCACAAGTCGAGGTTGGATGCGCATTTGCTGAGTGACAAACAGCCCTCGCAGAGGAGGGTGTAGGTCAAATGGGTGGAGTTGATGCTAGTTCCCGATTCGATCGTCCTGATCTTGAAGGCTAGATCCTTTCCTGTTTTCGAGGCTTGCTGGCCAGCGGTTGTGGTAGCGGTGTCGGCAGCGTCGGCAGCAGCAGACTTGACGGTTTCGGTGAAGGAGGAGAAGGCGAGGTTGCCGAAGCCATCGGTTTGGATGCCGAGGAAGAGCGGGAGGTGGGAGGCGGTTAGTTTGGGGGAGATGGAAATCCCGCCCCACCCGGCTCCGCGGCCGAGGCCGGTCGTGGCGTTGAGGGGGAAGGAGAGTTGGGCGATGAAATCGGTGGCGTCATTGGCGGCTTCTGAGGAGGAGGAGGAGAGGAGGGAAGAGGTGGAGCTGGACGCGGAAGGCAGGCTCGATAAAGCGAGGGCGAAGGAAAATTGGCTGGTTTCGTCGTAGAACCGCTGGAAGGAGATTCCGGTGGTCGGGTCGACGAAGGGGAGTGAAGACTTGTGAGGCATCGGGATGGGCTTCTTCAGATTCTCGCCATCGCCTGAGAGAGCTTGGCTGTCGCGCTTGGTGACGGTGCTAGTCTTGTTGTTGTAAGCCTCGACGGGGACGTAGGTGTGGTTGGTGTAGTACGTCTGGGACTGGGACTGGGGCGTTTCAGTGTTCTGGATCTCTCCGCCGCCAGGGATGGAGCGGACAGAGTTGCGCTGCTTGAGATGCTCGGGGAGCTCAAAGTGAGTGCCGTGGCCGGGGATGTGGTTGCCGGTGCTGGTGGCGGAGACATGCGTCTTGAAGCCGCCGGGGTTGGTGGGAGCGCCAAAGGCGGAGCCGGCGACGGCGAGGAGGAGGGCGGCTTTTGTTAGGAGGGACATCTTGGCGGTCGAAAGAATGACGGTAGTTGGTTGTTGTTTCGAAAGAATGACGGGGGTTGGTCTGAAAAGAAGGACTGCAGTTGACCGCTGATGACTGAAACAAGACAAGAAAACCTCGTTCGGGAGATATGGACGAAGACTGAACTTTAAAAGGGATCCGGACGACTTCAACAAACGATATTAAGGAGGCCTACCAGCCGAGTGGTTAGTGATCTGCACCGGTGTCTGAGATCGCCCTCGTTAGAGTGTGGTGGGCGATCTCAATCAGCAGGGGTCGCGATAAGATGATCGCAATGACTTGGCAACACCAACAACAACAGGAAGCGATTCTCGCCTCGAGGAGCGCTACAGCAAAAAGCAAAGTCCCTGGGCTGAAATGAGAATACTCTTTTCATTGATTGTTGTACGTCACTTTGTTCATTTGCCAACGAGTCAATCATCACGTGGCTGACAGCCCAGCAGCACTACACTAGACGTAACAGGCCCATCACGGGCCGCCAACGGGTTCAACCATCACACAGAATCCCGCGATGCTCCCGAGACACTCTAACGATATCACTTCACCTCCAGCTTGTCTCATTCTGAGGGTGATTTGGTGGATTTTGAAAGTCCCCGGTCAATTCGATTCGAAGATCGTCGCCAGCATTTATGTACACCGAAACCATGGCAGCCAGTGTGCCGTGAGCCGGGGTCCCTCATTCAAGAAGAATGCAGCACAACTGACTCCGCATCTCTTAGACTACACAACCCAGCTTCACATCACAACGGATCAACACAACGGATCAACACCGGCATGACCGTTCGAGGGACACACCGATATCATTCCATGAGAAGTGTTTAATTGATCAAGGTTCTCCTTTCAATTCGGTGGTTCCACTCGAACCAAAATGCATGGCAAGTTCCGCGTCCTCATCATGGTGTTGCATTACCTACCATCACAGTTCAGCCACGGCAGTCCCCGAGACACTCAAGCTTGGTAACAACTTGGCTTCATTCGCAACTGGTCTCAGCCTGAGGAAGATTGGGCCCGTTTAGTTGTAGACTCCTGGCCAATTCGGCATCTGATGGCAAAGCAACGACGACATCACGATTCACCACAACGACGCACCGCGGTAACTTCCGTCCGCATCCCGGTATCGCATCGCAACAACCATAACAACGATCAGCCACCATTGCATGGAATGAAAGCGATAGTAACATATGATGCCGATAGTAACATATGATGCCGATAAACGGTCTATTAAACTACGCTAGCTAGGTCTACAGTACTCCTATCGTCACACACTCGATCTCATCTCCTGGCACTCATACACTTCATCTCCACATACCTTACTCTCTACCAGTCAACAATCAACTCCCCCATCCATCAACACCTCAACTACACAACAACAACCACCGTCCACTTAACCCCACCGAGCAGTGCTGCTCGTAGTATTCGTCGTCTGCGACGCCACCGTCATCCTAGGGTTAACATTACTCCCCGGCGGCAACCCCACACCCCCCACGGGACCAGCATCACCAACACCAGGCCTCAAACTCGCCGGCACAACCGGCTTCAGCGGCAATCTCGGCGGCGTCAACCTCTTCTGCTTCGTAGTCGTAGTAGTCGTCCCATTGTTACCATACCCAGACATACCTCTACCAACCGGCAACGGACCCTGCGCCTCAGGCGGATCAACAGGATACGGCCATGACCTCTGAGAAATAGAAATGGACGACTGTCTAGGAGTCATCACATCCGCCAACCACTTGCTCACCCCGCGCTTTTCGGTTGCGGGAGTAGGTGGCTGCCCGGCGAGCATGGCGTAGGCTTTTTCGTCGATGTAATGCTGGTCTGCGTGCCCGTAAGCAGCTGCCATGTTGTTACCGCCACCCTCAGAAGCATAGGCGGCGCGCATCAAATCGTTGATCATATCGCTGTTGGTTTTGGAATAACGCTGGGCTTGGGCTTGAAAGGTGTCGTTGTTGTCGTTTTGTTGTCCCTGGTTCTGGTTGGGTCCCTGATTGGGCCCCTGGATGGGCCAGGAGGGGCGGGTGAATGTGATACGCACAGGCGGGACGTTACCGCCGGGCATGATGTCACGGTTGTCACCGCCTTTTTCGTCGTCGGTTAGACGGGTGCCGAGGGCAGAGGAGTGGCGGCGGCGAGCACGCCATTTCATGAAGAGGAAGAAGAAGCCGGCACAGAGGGCGATGAAACCTGTTTTTTTATGTTAGTATTTCTGGAATGTGGATGATTGAGGGGGAAAAGGGGGAAAGGGGAAGGGGGGACATACCCAATACGCCGAGGACTATACCGGCAGTGGCACCAGCGCTCATCTTCTTCGGCACCGCCGGCACCAGCGTCTGTTGGCCTTGCGTATCCGCCTGGGGCTGGCTGTCGATAGTACCGAGCACACTGCTCGGGCTGGCTGTACTGTGTTCTGGGGCAAGCGTCAAGTTAGGTAGTGCAGTGGGATCATCCGAGTTGACGGGTGCCAAAACATCTGCCGGCTCTGAAGTAGCGGAAGGTCCGGAGGTGATCGTTGCGGTAGCAGTACCATCAACGGTGGTAGCCGCCGCGCCATCAGTGGCGGTAGCAGTGGGGTTAGCAGTTCCAGTGCCGGTCTCCTTCTCCTTCTTTTCGTGCTCCTCCTCCTCGTCACTACTGACACTAGACACAGAATGCGCATCATCGTCCGCCTCATGCTCCTCCGGCTCGGCACTCTTAGTAGGGCTGGCTACGAGGTCGTGGTGTGTGCCGGGGATTTCACGACGGTTCAAACGGGAACCAGCACCGAGACGCTTGGGACCCTTGGAGGTGAGGTTGGCTGGGTTGGTAGGCAGCGGTCTGGCGGCGTCGGAGTCGGAGGCGGAGTCGAGGGAGTTACTATCGAGACTGTTCTGACTGTTGAGGCTGTTGTCGGATAGACTGTCCAGGCTGTTATCATCAGCCGAGCTGTCAAGCGCCTGTCTTGCGTCAATGGCACGACGAGCACGGGTCTTCTGTGTGCGAGTGGGACGTCTCAAAGGCCTGGCCTCATCGGCCGAGGAGTCGGCGCCGCTCTCGAGGGAGTCATTGACGCTGTCAGCGGAATCACTGTCTAGTGCCTGGCGAGCGTCGAGAGCACGACGATGCTTGGCAGCCAAACGAGCGCGGGTCTTGGAGCTGAGGTTGGGGCGTCTGGTGGAAGTAGGCAAGGGACGGGCTTCATCGGCTGAGGAGTCGGCGCTATCGCGGGAGTTGTCAAGACTGTCGACGGAATTGTCATCTGAGGCGTCGATAACCTGTCTTTGTTCAAGAGAGCGACGAGTAGCTCTGCCCCGAGATCCGGCTGTCAGACGTTGGCGAGTCTTTGCGGCGCCGGTGAGCTGTGGGGGGTTGGTGGTTTGGGGTGGTTGTTGACGACCCGCACCGGAGTCCGAGTCGAGACTGTTGTCGTCGCTGAGGGAGTTGAGACTGTTGTCACTCAGTGAGTTGAGGCTGTTTGCATCGCTCAGGGAGTCGTCACTGGTGTCGAGGACTTGTCTCTTTGTTGCGTCGACCCAGGCGCGGGTGGCTTCCGCTCGGTCAAAGTTCCGCCGGCGGAGATTGGGAGCTGTGGCTCTCATTTTGATATGATTTTGAGGCGTCTAGTGGATTCGGCCGGCCGATTTGATGTTGATTATGGACTCGAAAGGAGAGACGAAGACGGGAATGAAACGAAGTGGAACAAAAGTGGTGAACTACTGGATTGATGGACGAAAAGAACGTAAACACCGAACACAACAAACAACAATCGCAGACCGGCTGCACTCCTCCTGTTAGTATGAAGAGAATGAAGGTGAAGGGAAGCCTGGGAAGGCGAAGGGAATGAAAAGTAAGAAAGAGAAGCAAAAGAGAAGAAAAACAGAGGACAACAGGTTTTGTTTCAAGCAATACCCAGGAGAATGATATCAACCTGCTATAATCCAGGGGCGCTGTGGTGCCACTGGCACACTGAACCGACAGCGCCAAGTTACCACCTATCCCAGCACGTTCCCTAGCCGCCGTGCCCAGCTTGTGGCGTCCATTGATTCCCTCGTCGATTCGGTACCACAGCAACCTTCTGGAACAGACAATGGCCATGGTGCGACCTGCCAAGAATGGGATTCCTGAAAACCGCCAAGATCCTCATCCGTCAATGAGATGGTGTTTTCGCAAGGTCAAGACCTCGAAACAGTTGGAAACGAAGGGCGTAACAAGCCCCTGTCCGTGTGATGAGCCGCTATCTTGATGGTTGCGCTCGGGTAACGCAATCCCTGCAAGCCCTGTAAACAACGCCCCGGAAATGCTACCGAGCGTCCATGCTAGTATCCATGACAAGCTTTGGAGATGAAAAGCTTCGATAAAGCTTGGTAGGACTTGGTAAGAGAGCACACGTCAGTTTCCCTGTTCTGATGTCGACGGCACAGGAATACGAGCGGGTGAGTGTTTACACTTTTGTTAACATTATGAGAAACGAATGCGACGTCGATAAGATTGCGAATATTCCCCTGCGTTTCGATTTCGTTTGGAAGGTTGAGGGAAGACGCGTCATTACCTAGCGTACCGCTCGCCTGGAGTGTTGACCGTCGACCTGCTCGTTGATCACTCGGTTGCTGCCGAGATACTCTAGAGGTATCTTCCATGCTTGTGGTCTTTGAGATGGGAGGCTCCAGGCTGTCTTGATCTTGTCAGATCCGGTTCCTTCAAATACCTATCTTGTTTCTTGAGCAAGTGCATCCGGGAAACAGGTCTGATCAGCAATTCGGCCCATCAAGAACATCACCCCGATGGTTGCCTCTTCAACCCGAACCCAGAGCGATCAACACATGTTCCCAAGTGGGACGATGTGGCTGAACTCGAACTCAGTCTGGTTCATCAAGACGGTATAGCCGCCCAGCCAGTATCCCAAAACTGCCAAGTGGATCACCACGTGTGTCAGTCGAGCCGCCTCATCCCCGTTCAAGTCTAACCGCATCTCATCGCAGCGTGCCAGTTGCAGCCATGCGCACTGACACAAGTAAACAAAACCCCCTTTTCTTGGCAGCCCCTAGCAGCTCCACTTTTAACATCAACAACCTCTCTTCGTCCGTCTCACCTTAACGCATTCGGCCCAACTTCCTCAATCAAGTCCAAACTCGGTTAAAAATTCTGTTTTATCGAGATGTACAACTACGCACGACTTAGCACTCGGTTTCAACCATAGAGCACCCCCTATGCCCGTTTCAATTACATTGAAATAGAGAGTAGAGGTAGTATACCACTACAACGGTTTCTTGCTTGGCAAAGTCTTGACTCTATCTTGGCAGGTGTCAGTATGTTACTGTGTTTTGGAAAGAAAACAAGAAGTGACGTGGGCTTAATGGTGAAGATATTGATGAGATGATGGACAGAGTTCTTGGATGCCCTCCTTGATGTCGGCCAACCGATGAGATCTTCTTGGCGGTGGAGTAGATAGAAAGATGTATAAATGGAGTGATCGACATCTGCTTGGGATGTCCTGTTTACTTTTGCAGATCACAGACATCATCAGCATCTTCACAGGCTTCTTTCGCTTCAACTTGCCTTCGATTCTGTTCTTTCTTTCGGTGGCTGGCCCCGACATTCATTCTTCAATACCATCTTTGATAAAGTTTCGAGTTCGCTCGCTGGATATACCCCTTCCACTCACTCATAACCACAAACAAAACACCTCAATCGTTCAAGATGAAGTTCCAATCCAGCCTCATCCTGGCCCTCCAGGTCTTATCCGTTGCGGCTCTTCCCCATCCCAAAAAGGAAGCCGTAGCCGGGGCTTCTTCTGCCACAGCCGTAGCATCTGCAACCGCCTCCGCTGTTGCCTCGGCCACTGCCACAGCTGGTGCCGGCACTGGAGGCAAGGAAGAAGAGGAAGACCCGAACGAGGTCGAGCAAGCCGGCAAGTTCAACACCGTCATCACTCTCGGTGGCGGTAATGTCAAAACCGACACTCAATTCCCCGCCGGCGTAAGTTTATCCCACCTCACTCACCCATCCGTGTCATACACCCATCCGTGTCATACACCCAACACCTCAGACCAGTGAGTCAGTAATTGACAATGGAATACACAACACAGGCCAACGGCGCCTTCGAAGTAGAGTTCAAAAACCCCGACGCCCGCCAACTCCGCGTAACAGAGAACAAGACCCCCGCCGCCGCTCCCCCCGGCTTCAAAGCCCTCGAGCCCGTCTCCTACAAGGTCGAAATTGGCGGTGGTGCCTCCAAGGGCCTGACCCTCTCCAAGATCGATTACATCCGCAACACCAACTCCACCGTCGACATCAGCCAGGCGAAGCTCGGCAAGCTATGCACCGAGACCAACAGCTTCGTGATTGGTGATGGTGTGGGAGAGACCGAATTTGAGGCGGATGAGAATGAGGTTGCTACTAAGGTGCCGGATTTGGTTGGAGAGTTTGCGCTTTTTGTGCCTGATGGAACGGCGGCTGCGGCGCCTGCTGCACCGGCGACGGGTGACAAGCAGGAGGCCCCGGCGGCCCCGGCGGCCCCGGCTACGCCGGGTGCGGGAACCGGTGATGCGGCTGGTGGTGTCGCTGCTGGGTGCGGACCTGGAACGATTTGCAGGACGCTGGTCGATGGATTGCTGTCGTTGATTGACGGTGCTGCTAGTGCTCAGGCTGGCAAGGCCTAAGGGATAGGATGACTGAGGTTTGGGACTCTGGAACTCAGTGATGGGGGTGACTGTACGTTATGACTGTGCTTGTGGGTTGGTCAGTGGCCGAGTGAGGTAGTTGTCTTAACATGTCTGTGAATTATTGTTTCCCCGTGGTTGCTTGAAACAAGATGCATTGTGTGATCATTCCGCCACACAATCACAAACCGAGTGTTCACCTGCCTCTCATACATGTCTTATGTTGATTTCCTCCTGAGTATACCTAGCAGGTAGGTGACTAGGTGGTTACAAAAGTTATTGTATGTTAGGTATTCTGCATTGAGAATGACACCATACACACCACTGACCTAGGAGGAGCTAGAGGTACATGTATGTTTGCGAACCTAAGAGCATCGAGGAATGAGTCAAACTGTTCCTGTGCCAATGCTATAAAAACAGCCACTTATTTCACCTAGATAATATCAAGTTGCCCATGCGCTACACTGTTCCTACTTCGCTTGTTACCTCTAGGTGGCAATGAAGGATCATGGAAACCTCTAGATATATCAGGTCACTGTTTCGTCCGGAGGTATGACATAGGCTCTCCGTAAACCGGCAGGCACCCAGTAAGAAAGTGGACTGTCCCGTTGGTTTAACATCGTCCAACCGGGCAACATGCCGGWCCGGCCGGWCCGGCGGATTCTAGCAGGCGCGTCAAACAGCGGGGCCAGTGACTGGTGCCTCTTCCGTTTGTACAAGAGGCCACATTCACTTCACTTACCATAAATTCCGTTCCATAAATTCTTCCCCATTTCCACTCGAGCTACAATCTAAATCCTTTCGGTTTGTGCTAGCAATGCCCATCGTTGTCCCAGCAAAGCCCCTAGCAATCCAGTCCACGCTTCCTTGCCAATATCTACTCCTCATACGTCTTAACATCTCCGTTGTAAGTACGTAGTCCACTAGATATTATGCCGAGACTGACACTGGTAGATATAACTACCCCCAAGATGAATCATCAAAACAACCAGAAGCCCGCTTTCACACGCGTCATCGACATGCTGAACGGCACGGTTAAGGAGGGACTTTACCGAGTTGAGCCTGAGCTCAAGAATCCTCGCAAGTTCCTGGAATTAACCCAAGAGGCGCAACAAGTCACTCTTAAAACACTTTACGAGGACTCAGGAGTAAAAACTCCAATCTCCCAGGGTGCTATGGAGTGGCACATCACCACAGCACTATGGAAGAAGTACTTCCCACATGGCCAAGGAAGCCCAACAGAACCGCTCAGGGCTTTTTGCTTTTTGCGAGGAGCTGTGTCCTAAACCAGACCGGCGGTGGGCACGCTACCTGGAGCAGAGGTTGAAGGAGGAAGAGGATCGCAACCCGCGGTCAGAAAAGAGACAACTGGAGGAAAGCGCCAAAACCTCAAAACCATCACCTTCCCACACTACAAAGAACAAAGAGACCGGAACCACTGAAACACTCCCACCGCCTCCCGCCCGCAAGACAGTCCGCTTTCATTTATCTCGGGGGGATGAAGATACAGGCGAAGGTTCGTCCCGCGGCAGCAAGCAGGTTCCGATCGACAGCAATACCAAAGCCAAAGGCACCCGGACCGCAATTGCCACCCCTGCTAGTACCACGCACACCACACCGCCCAAGCCCGCGATCTCACAACTGCGGTCACCCACCCTATACCAAGACATCCTCACAGCCAAGTGTCTTGAGGAGAAGATGGGCGTGAGGTGGTTCCCATTAGACGACAGCTCGACCGTCAAAGGCGTATTAATCGGCGACGTATACGTCGCAGCTAGTGCCACCTCGATGAGAAACCATACCATGACCGAGGTAAAGGAGGAGTTGGCTCGAAGAATCCTGGACACTTGTTCCGAGATGCGGCTTTACTGCATCAGCCGGACGAGAGAGAGGGAGACGTGGGTCGAGTTGCAACGCCTGCTTTCCTAGGTGGAGGTGGCCGAGTGTTTGGTATCTACAACCTCGCGAGCTTCGTACTTCAAATGACGACGACAATTCAATTTGGACCATGAGCTTACAACTATGGCCTTATTTGGTGGTGTGCTTGTAATACTTGTTCTGGCTGGGCTTCTTGCCAAAGAGGGTCGCAGTCTTCTCGAGGATACGAGCAACCTCGACTCGGTCTTTCTTGGAGAAATAGTTGTAGGTAGGGCTGCCTTTCTCGAGCTCGTCCTTGAATGTGCGCGAAGTTGGCTTGATTTTACCGGGGATGTAAGGTAATAATTTGTTGGGCGTCGAAGATGGGGAACCAAGCCGGCCCGTTTTTCGTAATGGGTGTTCATGTTGGTACTCATGGCGAGGAGAGGAGAGTAGAGCGTGTAGGAGGCGAGTGATTGCTGGGTCTGATACCAGTCGTCATCATGAGTGAATAACAAACTCTAGAAGATTTAGCAGCAAATAAAGGGGAACAACCAAACATCTTGTTTCCTGCCATAGTGTAACGATAGGTAACATCATGAGTTGACAAGCACCGTGGTCCTTGAAGTGACTCTTCTCAATGTTGCGGGAAGGAACTTCTGTGACAAGGGCTGTGTGCAGGGCTTGGAACAGTAGTTCAATTCAGCTAATAAACTACTTTGGTCTCGAAGGCCTTGTTGGATCCTGTGACAAGGGCAGTGATATGGGCTTGGAACAGTRGTTCAATTCAGCTGATAAACTACTTTGGTCTCGAAGGCCTTGTTGATCCTTTCAACCTCCATGAGAAGGTCGGGCCTTAAGGCCTTCTTATACCAAAGAAGGTTGGTACGTACCGAGCCCCTGTGTGCCAGGCATCGGCGCGAGTCTATCTAGTTCATCTGCCTACAAGTAGATCTTCTGAATGCCAGCCTTCACCCAGTTGCCCATCGGTAAYTCCGGTCGGCGGTTTAATTGATGAATGTCGCCGGCGGATGTCCGTGTGGCATTCTGTCGGTAATTCCGGTCGGCAGTTTGACTGATGAATGTCAACGGCGAATGTCCGCATGACAAGGCTAATGCCAGGCGGTTGAGGCTCTGCTGAGCCTTGCGACCCTGACCCTGGACTGTGGGCGATGTCCGTGTGACAGCTTCTCAGAAAAGGACAGATATTTCAACGGAAGTGCGATAGCGAGAGTTCAGAAGTGGACACTTACACACGCATATTACGTCAACATGGGTGGAATAGTCGCACGGAAGCGGATGAAAGAGTGGATTTCGGGAGAAAGTTCTGGTGGAATGCAGTCATATTTTACTCACTCTTATTCCGTCGTACGCGGCGACCATTTCGCACTTGGTCGTTTGAAAGAGTGGGGGCTCGGTCATCCACTCAAAGAACTTCGACTATCTGCGGAAGATATCAAAGATAAAAGCAAAGCAGACTGGATCGTCAAGATAATTGCTGTTTTTCAAATCGCACGCCTTATCTTTGACCTCATCACACGTGGTGTGGGTGCCCAACCCGTCACACAATTCGAAATTGCAACGGCGTCTTTTTCGGTTTTCGCTATAGTTACGTACTTGGCTAATTGGTGGAAGCCCAAGGATGTCTCACAGCCAACAAGACTTGATACTGTGATAGATCAAGGAACAAAAGGAGATCCGGCTGAATTTGCAACTGAGCCGTTCTTCGCTCGCCTATGGTGTCCTATCCCCCCTGCTCATTGTTATGAGGATACGATGTCTGCACGCGATCGTATCAGGAACGACGAGCTCTGGGTCGACAAAGGGAGCTTTATTTTAACATGGGTCCTGATGGCAACATCTTGTCTTGTCTTCGGAGGCATCCATTGCATAGCTTGGTCGTTTCAGTTCCCCACGCAGGTGGAGCAACTTGCCTGGCGCATAGCTGCTCTGGTGTCAACGACTTTACCCGTTATTGCCTTGGCTGGAAGCTTCGCAATTCTACGATATCGACCACAAGACCTTAAGGGGAAGCAGATCGCAGCCATGGAGGACACTTTGGATCTCCACTGGGATTCAGTGTTTATAGCCCACGATAACTGGTGGCACAATTTCATGACGGTAATGAGCACTTCGGAATGGGATGAGTGGGTTAAGTCACATCCTGAGCAAGGCATGATAAAGGACATGGAAAGACTAAGGTGGGAAGTTGAGACGGTGGGCAAGCTCCGAAGTTCGACCTTGAATTTGAGATACTCAAGCTATGGAAGCCGGGATGAAGAAAAACTCATCAACGACGTCTGGAATATTGCACGCAGCTTGAGGACATCCGGAGGTCAAGATATTGCCCTTAGAGGTCAATACGAGAAGTATGTGGGAGATGGGCAGCCTGATGAAGGGCCTGCAAGGGTTTTCGAATTGGTTTTCGCACGTTGTGCCCTGGAGTCCGCCAGCGTGCAGTCATACCAGAAAGTGAGGAGGGATTTGGATAGCCGGGCACAAACACTCTCGAGAGTCCTCAACATCATCTGCGGGATCATCTACACGGCTGCTCGGCTTGTGCTCGTTGCGATCATGTTCTCCAGTCTCCGGGCTGTTCCTGATGGCGTATACGACACTGCTAATTGGATCCGTTTCGTGCCGAACTTCGCATGAAGCAAGACTGACGCACAAAGGCAACGCGAGGTTAAGGCAGTAGAAGGTGGCAACAAGTGATGTCGAGATTTTGGAGATTCTTTCTTTTGCATGGAATGATGGATGGTGAGGCATTTGGCAAAGGCAGCAGGTTGGATGGTAGTGAGTTCACTCTCAAACCCACTACGGGTTGTGTTACAGGTAATCTTGATGTATCTGCTATGAAATAACGAACAACAGTTTCCCCTTCTCTCAACAACGCATCCACAGAACCACCAGCAAAACCAGGGGATTACCATCCAAGACACCCCTCTACCACATCAACCAACTACTCCTCCGAATCATTGCTAACCGTACTCATCCCTCCGCCCTGCGCCTCCGAAACGACCTTCGTCCTCAGCACATTCCCCTCCGTATCCACATAAATCCAGCTAATCGCCTCAATGCCCGGGAACGGCTTATACTCATACTGCAGCTCAAACTCCTTGGCCTTCCCATCAACCTCGATACTCCTGTTATGCCCATTAAACGTCATGTCATCCTTATAATACCCGACCACCTGTCTCGACTGCTCGTTGCCGTCATTGTCGAGGTACTCATCAAAGATATCACCATTCTGATCCAACCGGCGATTGCGATGTCTGTTTCCCTGATAGTCGTTGACGGAGTAAAGGATGTTGTGCTCCAAGTTGTAGTTGAACGGGTCCTTGTCTGCTCCTGACCCATGGCCACCGGTGGTGGGGACGCGCTTGGTCAGGTCGGCCGCCGCTTGTTGAAGAAGAGCATCATCAACAGGGAGGTCACCAAGCGGAACGTCCCTAGCCAGATTCCCCGCGGCACCCACCACATTATTCAACGGCACATCCCGAACCACATTCCCCGCCGCACCAGCCACATCATTGACAGTATCACCACCAACAATATCCCCAACCCCATCAACAATCTTCCCCACCCCTTGACCAAGGGTAGCAATAATCGGATTCAAATCAATGCTCCTCAGCACATCATCAACCATAGCCACCACATTCTCCAACCTCGCCTCCAACTCCACCTTGGCAGAAACATTCTCGATCCGCAACTTGACCCGGTCAATACTCGCATCCACGCCCGCGCTGAAGTGCAACAAACTCAAAACCTTGGCATCCAAGTTGACTTTGGCCGTGATGTTGTCCACCTCGATGTCGATCAGGCCGACAGACACAGAAGCGTTGAGGTAGACGTCTGGGTCTTCGGGGAGGATGAGGTCGTCAGACCCAGTGTTGGCGGTTTCGTAGATGGCGGATTCGGGGTCGCCGCGGTGGGTGAGGCGGTAGCCTATGTAGCCGTCTTCGGTTTCTTGGTCTTTGGAGGAGGAGGAGGTTTCTTGGGTGAAGCCGAGGGGGAGACGGGAGAGGGTGAGGAGGAGCGCGGTGGCTCGGAGGAGGGAGAGGGGCATGATGGTTTGGGGCGCCGCGATGCGGTCTTTGGCTGTGACTGGAGACTGATGGAGTAGGACAGTCGGAGATGAGAGAAGAAGCTTGAGGTCGACGTACAGCACTGGCTTGGATTAGATTGCCAGCAGGTGTGTGGGCTTCGTTGAGAGGAAGTGATGGAGGCCAGAGGGGAAGCGATCCAAACATCCAGAACCAAAGCAAAGAAGATGCGATGGAGTTGAAGTCGTCAAAAGGGAGGAAAGAAGATGGGAGATCGCTTGCATCAATGATCAATCACCTCTTCAATCCCAGCGCCAATCCCACATCATGATTCGCACCGATCGCGTCCACCACCGCGCCCCCATTGCCGAACACGCATAAACAACACGAACCATTATTTGACCGATACAACTGCTCCAATATCGACGAGGTCACTTCCAAGGCATTTCCAACATGTCGTTCCACAAACCATTGCTCAACAAGAGTCCACAGGCGCACCAATGCCTTGGAATCAAGCCGTCATAGTAGCATCGTTCCACTTGAAGATCGCCCTAATCGGGAAGTGACCGGGGTTGACGATCATGCCAACCAGGCACAACCAGGGGCAGATATAGCCGATCCCTGTCCGATATTACCAAATTCGAGACGCGACGACAACCAAGGTCATCGACTTCGATCACCTTCTTGGTTCTTGGGGAAGGAAGTGATTCGGTTCGCGTTATATCTCATCCGTTCTGTGATTCTCGCGTCATTTTTTTTTTGGGGTCCTTGGTTTTGACAGCTCCTTTCCCAGCTCGTCAACTGCTTTTCCCCCAGGAGCAGTTGGACTTTGTTATTCTTTCACATCTCCTCAGTCCTCTCTCCATTGGAGTTCACCACCACCAGCTCAACTCACTTCAGTCCCAAACAACAAACCTCGCGCACACCAAGCCCATACCCGGGCACTCAACACCATGAGGTCCCCCCTCACTTCCTTCCTTCTCCTCTTCGGGCTCCTCTTCACCCTCTCAGCCGCCCAATCTTCGCCCTCCTCCGCCGCCAGCGCTGCCGAACCAACCTCAACAGCAGCCGCCACCTCCGCCTCCATCCCACCCACCTCTTCCTCACCAGGAGGAGCCTCCTCACCACCTCCCTCCAGCTCCTCCCCAAGCCCAAGCAACACCTCCTCCACCCGCCCCTCCGGCACCTCTTCCTCTCGTCCCTCGGGCACAGCCACAGTCCCCGGCCCCTCCGGCACCAACTACGGCCCCAAAGGTCCTCCCGACGTGCTCCTCCGCGTCCCCGAGCTGCACGTCGGCCGCATCGAGCTAGACGTCGACAACCTCCGGGCGGAAATCAATCTCGCAGCCGAAGTCGCTTCTTTAGTAACCCTAAACGCAGGCATTCAGGTCGGGATCGACAAAGTAAACATCACCATCGCCGACGTGGACGCCAACCTCGATCTCGTCATCCGTCTCGGCAACCTGGTCAAAGTCGTCAACCGGACACTTAGCACGCTAGATCTAAACCCTGCTCTCATCAACCTCATTGACGGTGTAGTGGACGCGGTAGACGGGGTGATTGGAGCGGTGGATGGATTGCTGGGGAGTATAGTGCAGGGGGATTCAAAGGTGAATTTCCTGATTGACAACTTGGGAAACATCGTGCAGGAAGTGGTGGGCGTCGGGGGGGAGGCGGTCAGTACCATTGTTGGGAGTTATTTGAAGAATATGACGTTTACGGGGACGATTAAGGATTTGGGGAAGGGATTGACGCAGAAGACGTATAAGTATGATGCGTTGGGGAGTTTGGTGAATGTGGTTACGAATGCGTTGGGGCAGGTGGTCCAGGCTGTTGTTGTTGGGGCTGGTGGGGGTGGGGGAGGGGGTGGTGGAAGTAGTTCGAGTTCGGCGGTGCCAAGTTCGACGAAGGCGGTGAGTTCGACGGCGACGGCTAGTGTGGTGCCTACTTCGACTTCGACGGCTTGAGATGGGGTGAGGAGTGGTAGAGATACAGGGGTTGGGAAGTAATGTGAGAGCTGATCAGTTGATGATAATCGGAACCCGATGCATGAGATCCGTTCATCTTGTGCAGCCGTCGTAACTGTATCCTCTGGTATCATTGACCGTGACTTCTTTCCCACCGACTAGGCGACCAGGAACCTCCAGATGGGATGCCGTGCACATCGACGGAAGATGCACGAAGGCATCCGATCGAGGTAAAATTCGTTGATATTAAGGACGCTGCAAATGGTATCATAATCGTTCATCTTCCTTCATTCCTTATCGTCCTCCCCGTGCCGGCCCCCTCATCATGAAGGCAGCGGAACCTCTCCCACAATCCTCCACTCCCCTGTCCCTGCACTCCCACTCATCCTCGCCTCCACAAGTTTCCCCCCCTTCTGGAAGAAACACCTATTAACCTCCTCTGAATCTTCTTCAATCGGAACCTCGTTCCCATTCTGATCCTTGTCAATACTCGCCATCAGCACACAGCCGATTTCCGTGTCTTTGTCCAACCCCTTTAGCGCTTCTGGCTCAGACGTCTTCCACGTTACGGAACCGTCTCCGGACCCGGCGAAGGAAGTGTAAACCATCTGGATGTTGGAGTTGGAGTCGAGGTAGAGGATGTACGTGTTGGGGAAATGGGAAGGGGAAGATGGACGACTGGTGACCCAGGCGGTAAGGGGGGCGCCATTGGGAGGGGTGATGTTGGATGGGAAGACTGCAGTTTGTTAGCTAGAGAAGGAGTCAACGTAAGAGAGGGAACGTACTGGAGCTGTTGAACCAGGGGCTAACGGCGTCCACCCTAGAATCAGGACCAAGATTAGGGACAGCAGCGGCCATACGACCGTTTGGCTCTTGGTAGATCAGGCCGTATCCTCCAGATGCTGAATAGTTTGCCCAGCGACTAGAGATGGGCGCCATGGCGAGTCTTGTGCCGGGAAGGGCCATTATCCCCGTCATTCTATTGAGCCACTGGAGCATTACGATGCGAGCCTGGCCCAGCTCACCGTTGGGATCTTGGTATACCGTTGCGGGAAAGTAGCTGGTTGTGCTCGAATTGGAGAGGGCATTAAGCGACAATGCATTGAACTGATCGTCGTTACTGACAGCAGGATTATTGTTTTCGTTAATCGCCCTGCCCAGTAGTGTAGGGCCAGCACCGATGTAGGTAAGGATGACATGAGGCTGGAGACTTGTTAGCAACTAGGAATGGTCCCGGCCGTGGTGCTGAACATACTCTTGCGGTGTTGCCAAAACCATTGAGAATGATGGTGGCGGTTAGATGGGTGTTTCTCCTCAGACCTGTTATGGTGTTGACAGGCTTTCCCCACGAGGAACCGTCGTACTTGATGTAGTAGACATCGTTGCTCTTGTCCTGGTAGAAAAGATAGAGCCCAACGTTGCCCTTATCATTCCGCCAACTGGCGACGGTCAAAGGTGAAGCTGAACGAATAGCTCCGGCAACAGCAGCAGCAGATGTTGAGGCTGCCCCTCCTCCCGTCGTTGTTTGTGATGGACTTGGTATCGTGCTTGAGGAGCCACCACCATCACCGGTATCAATAACCGGAGCCGTGCTTGCTTTCGAGTTTCGTGCTGCCTTACTCCCAACCACACCGCCGACAACAGCAGCGACTATGATGATAACCGCAAGTACACTCCCTAGTATGATCCATAGTCGCTTTCGGTTCGGCTTCACGCCGGGGTGAGTGTCGACGACTTCGGGTGCCTGGCCAGCATTGTACTGCTTCCACTGGTTGACCAGAGCCGTAGTCGGACTGAGTTCCTTGCCCACTTCCTCCTGTCGAACCTCGGGCCAATGTTGTGTATGCTTGAGTTGTTCCTGTGGTACGACCTCGAGACCCTCGGCCCAGTTTGGGAACTGGTCTGGCCCGGGTTGTCCCTGGGGATATGGTTGTTGCCCCTGAGCGTATTGGTATGGGTGATGGGTAGCATGATTCGGGACGTAGTAGCCCTCGCCTGGTGGTGGTATTTGATGGGCCATGGTATTGGGCCGGTTAGTGGCCAGTGTCTATGCTCTGAGCACGGTGAAACTGTCAAGGGGCGAAGCTCTTGTGGGGAGGCGCCATCTTAAGGGTTGCTGCCGCGCTGTCGGAGACGGGGTCGATGAGCAAGGTGACATTGGTGTTGGGACTGGGGTTCGCCAGATTAGCTTCATTTTAGCGTCATTTGGGTGGCCAGCCCCAGTAAGCACTTGTCCCCAATTGTCATTGACATGATGGCGGATCTTGGTCCTGGTCGTTGATGTGTGCCGCAGGAGTGCAGTGCTGAGGCGCTTCGAGACTGGAGCTGTTGGTTCCGTCGTGTCAAGGGGGATCTTTGGAGAGATGAAGTTGGGAAGAGAAGCGAAGGACGAATTGTCGACGGGAAGGGTGACACGGTCCCTGGGCAGGTGTCATGTAGGGCTGTGCAGGCCTGTTAGCCGCCGATATGTTCCCTGTAGCTCTACCACGCGCTGTCTCCACTTGCGTCAGCAATTTATTATGGGTCGCCGTCAACACCAACCGTCAAAAGTCGCGATAACAACAACAACAAGAAACGACGAGATGCTTTTAGTTTGACAAGACGAGATCGAGCCAGTCAAAAGATATCAGGACAGCAACTGATAGGTACAGACTCCCCATCTGTGTATCTTGCAAGACTTCATGACAGACGACGAGGTCGTTGTCCCCTATCCGATCGTGCTGGCACTGACCCTAGTGAACATCCGGTTAGCCTCGCGTTGACGGACTCTTTCCCCGCAGCGGTGCCTAGGCCTCTCTTATTCCCTGACGACTTCCAAATGGTTCCGCAACAAAAACAAGTCGAGTCCAGCCCGACAGACTGCGCCCTCCTCAACCACTCGATTGGGATCCAATCATCACGAGCTAAAAGCTGACAGACAGCTTGATAGTTGATACGCGGTTGACTTGAAGACCAACCACCCACCACTCAATAACGGGAGATAAGCTCCTGTCAGTTTTTTTTTTTTTTTTTTTTTTTGATACTGGAACATTCGTCTCAACTCTTCAGCCCAATTAACCCCATCCGTGCGCCCGCCCGGTTCGTCCCATCATTTTTACTCCACTAAACGGGATCGGATGAACGAGATCATCACATAGGAAATTTTTTTGACTGCGGCGCGAACAGCAAAGCACCCGCACCCAGGCATTATATCCAAAAAGCGTTCATTCCTTTTGTATTCTCGTCTATTCTAGACAGTACCGTACCGTACCTCGAGTTTGTATGTCATGGCATGGCCCACCCAGTTCATCATGGTCGTTCAATCATTACCAAAACCCTTCTACTCCGGATATTCTCCCCAAAGAGAGAGCCCAATAATTGGGCAATCCATCCATCCATTACATGTTCCGGCTCAGTCAGTCAAACGATGACGGAGGATACTGCCCCCCAGCCCCAGCATTACCCCACGACGACGCTCCCGTCACCGACGTCGTAGACTGACCCTGACCCTGACCCTGACCATAGCCCGTCCCAAAACTTCCACTTCCCGTAGTCCCTGTTCGCGGACCTGGATTTGTAACGTGCTGTTGAGCCTGTTGAGCCTGCTGCGACCACTGCGCATTCCCCCCCTGGATTTGGGTATATCCCGTACCTGGCCCTGCTGAATCGGAGATATTCGACGGTAACGAGGCGGTCGTCGGCGACGCGGAAGTAGATGACAACGACATGGACTGCGCTGTCTGTCTCCTTGCGGTTGATGTTGATCGTCCGTTGAGATACCCTCCGAATGCAACTCTGGGTTGGTGTTGGTGTTGGTGTTGTTGGTTCAACGGCATGCCGGGCGGAGGGATTGTCAGTGGCAGTGGCATGGGCGGCGGGACTGTCATGCCTGGACCGGTGGTCGCCGTGGATATAGGGACTTGCGTAGTCAACGGTGGTACAGCCGATGGTGGCAGCATGTTCAATGCTGCGTGCCCTTGTCCGGACATCCCCGGCCCCGCTCCGGGTCCCGGGCCCATAATTCCCGGAGCTGGTCCTGTCGGCGAGCGCCCCGTCGACGCCATTTGCACCGGACTATGCGTGTAATTCTTCGCTTCCTCCCCGGTTCCGTCTCCCATCCCTATTGGCATTCCTCCGGGCATACCCATTCCATGCTGCCCGTGCTGGTGTTGCCCCTGTGCTGGAAGTATACCGCCACCACCTATCATGCCCACTCCCATCCCCGTCCCCGTCGCAACCACCGGATACGAACCCCGCCCTCTCCCCTCCCTCCTCCTCCCCCCCTGCCTACTCCCAACCCTCAACCTCCCCACCCCCATCCCCAAACACCGCTCCTCAACCTCCTTCACATCCATCCCCATCCGATCCGCCAACCCCTTCCACAGCTCCTCTCTCATCCTCACATACTCCCCCGCTATCCGCGCCAATCTATCTTCATCTACTTCCTCTTCTGCCTGCCGCTTCTCCATCAGCCGTTCGTGCCGCTTGCGGCAGGCGTTGGCGGTTTTGCCGGGGAAGTGTAACCTCTGAAGCTCGGACCAGGGGAGGTGGGAGGCGCGGGAGGAGAGGAGGAGGCTGTCTTCGCGGGGGGTCCAGGAGGTTGTTGGGTTGTGGTTTGGAGAGCCTGGGCGTTGGTTGTGTGTGGGTGGATTTGTTGAGGCTTGCGGTGGTTGGTGGTGGTGGTGGTGGTGGTGGTGCGATTGGCTTGGTGGTGGTTGATGTTGTTGTGGTTGCGATTGTGGTTGAGGAGGAAACTGGGTTGGGTGGGGGTGGGCGGCGTTCTGGTTGGCGATAGTGGGGCTTTGGTGTTGTTGTTGGGGTTGAGGATGATGCTGTAACAATTGGTGCTGTAGCGGCTGTTGCAGCGGTGCTTGGTGGTGCTGATACCCTGTAAGTTGGAAATTTGGCGCTGAAGAGGGGCTGCTGTTGTGCTGATTCGGCCCCTGCAAAAGCGAGTCAAAAGACTGTCCGTAAGTCGACGACGAAGACGGTGACGATTGTTGACCGAATCTCCGAGGTATTGTTCGTGGGGTTGACGTTGTTGTTGTCGCAGGAAATTGAGGGTTCATCATTCCCGAAGCTCCGGGCCCAGACTCGGCGCCGATCCCGGTGTTCGGGCCGTACCCGAAGTTCGGCCGGGCCGCTGATTGTTGTTGCGTCGGTGGAACCCCGGATGTCACCCCCGCTGTGCTCACTGACCCCACGGGGTGATACATCCTCCCCGTACTCCCATGCCCACTATGACCGTGACCTCCACCATGGTTGTTACCGCCACCGCTCCTGTGAGCACTGCTCGGATACGGTTCCGCCCTCGCCACGGCTTGGTATCGAGGGTGTGATGGTGGCTTTGGCATGGCAGTTGTTTCTGTTTCGGGACCGTCTGTGGGGTGCTGCTGTATGCTGAATCTGGACTGCTGTAAGGTGATGCTATGCTATGCTATGCCGGTGTGCCTGGTGATTGCTTGGTGCTGATGCTTGCTGTAGTGTAGTGCAGTGTGATGACATCGGCAGTGGTGGTGCAAGCACAAAAGGGGTGTGACTGTGATGGTGATGAGTTCCAAGCCGTCTCAATATTCCGATTCGCCAGTCGGATAATAAACGTTTGTCTGGGATGGAAGCATCCCTGCTGTGCCTTTTTGTTCCGAGTTTCGAGTTTGCTTGTGTCCTTCAAAACGGTCTCCGATATGCAACCAACTTGGCGACCGGAGGATCAAACGCTTGGTACGGGGTTTCGGCGGCCAGGGTTATGACCGTTTTAGGTTTGAGGATATTCCCGGTTGAGGTTTGAAAGAGACGATGTAGCTGGGGTCTAAAGTTAAAACCTCGTAGATCCGGGGAGGAAGAAGACAAAAAAACACAAGGGTTGTTTACTCTCATGAGATAAAAGAGAGCGTCAGCAGATCTCATGGTGAGGCAACCAGACAACACACCAACCCGACTCCATGGTCCAATAACCACCGCCGGCAATGAAATGCCCCCAAACACCCCAAGGGAAATTGAAAGTGTTTCAGCTAATAAGTGTTTCAGATCGTTTGTCCCGGGATTCTGCTTGGGACAAGCTACGATATCCCAAACTCCGTTGAAGGGACCCTAACCGCCATGTGGACTGCAATGTGGCCGCAGACGCACTTCCCACGCACATGCGAGCAACCCTAGGGACTCTGATCGGGTGGGTACACGGCATACAGGTGGCATAAGGGGTTGCATTTGTTGTACATGTTGCGGTTGAGAAGCCATCTCAGCCTGTGATGTTGGTCAATAACGCTACTGCATGGTGAGATTTGAGACATGCACCGCACCGTGGCAGCATGACAGTTGGCATCCCAAGCGTCATTTTACTCTGCAGCAGTGGATAAAGCGATGGTACCCTGATCTGCATGTGCTGGTGTTAGTGGACAGGGGGAATGCACAGCCATTCACTAACAGCCAAACATGACGGCGCTATCGACACTTGACGACATTCGACGACATCTTTCGGGATGATCAAGGTCATCGCTTGAAGAGATGGATTGGCTGACAGCAAGACTCGATCAAATACAAATGGGGACCTTGGTTCATTCGGCCGTCTAGGTATACCGGCACTCTATACCAAGTCCACGGCTGTCTCTTTGACGCCCTCAAACTGCTTCCCATCCTGCACCGCAAACCAGCCAACGCGGTGAAATTTGCCCTTTCCATCACAGGTAAGCAGTAATCCTTCGTGCGCGACAACGAGTAGGCACCAAAGATTCGCCGGTCTTGGATCGCTGGGGAAGTCAAAGTACCCAAGGGCGATATATCTCGGTTTCGCCGTTCCACTTTGCGCACTCGGTGCAGGCTTCACTGACTCCAACATAATCCCCTCTGGCGTCAACGGCGTCTTCTTCTTGAGCACATTTGTGCAGCGAACTTGGACGGCCTTGGCAAAGAGTTGCAGTTCCAGCGCCGGCATGTACAGCACATCCGGATTTCCCACTCCAGGCTGAGTGGTCCACAGTCCTTTGGAATCTCGTGGCCGAATGAAAACGTTCTTCGCATCAATCCATTTGGACTCAATGCGGGGGTTCGTATCCCAGAAAACCGGCCCTGTCACGTACGCCCAGCTCCATGAAGGGGCCCGAATCACTGGCTTGCCTAGAACCTCGCCAGGACGTTTGGTGAACGGGGACGCTAGAGGCTTCTCGATCGGTAAGAAGTGTTTGCGACTGGTATAACTCCATCTAGACTTCCACAACAGTCCCCTCGGCATATCGCATTCCCATAAGCCGGCCAGGTATCTTGCCTTCAGGGCGCCGTGCGTGATCAGCGCAACAGAGACGATGCAAGCAAAAATGTCATGCGGCTCTGTCAACGCTCGGGGAGTGAAGCTCACGAGCATTTGATACCATCTCCTCAAAACTTCGGGTTTGGTGCCAGGATTGGGCGAGGTAAGGGATTGCTCTCGCTTGCTGGTGTCGATATCTACACATCCGTCTTCGTACCGCGTGTGTAAGCGGCATTGGTAGGACACCTGATCTTCCCCAAAAATAAGGGAGCGGTTGGAAAGAAGGGCTTCTTGAAAGCACCAGCCTCTGGTATCCACAGGGCCGACGGTTTTGGCGCGCTGGATGGTTAGGTAGACTGTTCCAAGGTCTGGGCCTTCATTGGTGTGCGGATGCGGACCGGCTTTCATGGGGACTGGCTTTGGGTGTTTTTTGGTGGTCAGGTAGTTGTTAGTAAGGAAGCCGAGCCCGCTGTCGGCAGATCGGCCGGCGATGATGGTGAGTTCAGCGTTGCCGTAGACAGAAGCCATGCGCTTCGATTCGGATTCCCAATCTTTTTGGTTCCCTTGGATGATGCAGAGTGCGTCGATCCAGAGGTAGCGGATTCCGAGGAGACGGGTGAGGTCGATGGCTTCGATGTGGGTCTTACTGAGCTTGGATTCGGGGAGGAGCTTGAGGAAGTCGGCAAAGTTCTTGTCGTTGAGCATGGCTTGGGTGCCTCTGCCCCAGCAGTAGGACAGAGCCGTGTACGGTTGTGGCTGTTTTAGGTCCTTGGTCAAGACGATGCGAGTGACCCGCTTGGCTGCTGGCAAGGCCTGGTCTCCAACGTCGATGACCCTCGTAGGCATCTGTTTGGCCCCAGGCGGGCATGCCTGATTGCAAACTCCATGTCCCTTGCGACAAGCCGCCAGCGTCATCTTCGCAAAGGTTGCATGATATTCAGGGTTATGGGCACTGGTGCTGTATCTTCCCGCGAACAAGGCGCCTGCGGGGCTGGCAGGGTCAGCAAAGACGACCAGATGGGTTTGCAATTTGGTTGGCGCATCGTGGCCACGGGCTGAGACAAGGACGCCGCACGAGAGCCAGATCTGGTCGGGAACACTGGCCGTGCCTGCAGGATGCCACTCGCCGCGAAGGTAGATCCTGAAATCGCCGTTGTCGCTGGATTTGACTGCGTTGGCGGGAAGCTTCTTGGCTTGACAAGCTGCGATGTCCTCTTTGGTGCAGGTCCGTTGAACCTGCGTCCACCACAAGTTGCAGCATTCGCACTTTTTGGCCGATTGGACGAGGGAGTCGAGGTCGGTGTGGAAGACCACATCGTCGTTGAAGAGGTCGTAGAAGCGCAGGGTCGAGCACTTGGAGCAAAGGGTGGGAGCCATTGGCCTCTCGCTAAATATTGTCGCACAGATATGATGAAAATACGGCGGATGTACAGCTTCTCAGCGGTTGATGTTTTTTCTAAGTTCATCTTCTCCAGCCGCGATGGTGATGGTCGCGCGGATATGTCATATGCACGTGAAGCTGACGGCGTCGCAGGGCGGGTTTTGATCCTTGACTGGCGTCTATAGCTGCGCCTCCAAGAAATGGGATTGGCTAGCCCAGCGCCGCGTCTCTCTTATCCGCCATGGATTCGCGGGTGTTTCGTTTCTCGTGGTATTTCCAGTTTATCGTGGAGATTTGGTGTGGTTGGATGAGGGAGAGATGCACTGAAGCGCTATGACAATATCTTCTGTGCTTAATAGCTGTAAACGGCTCCACTAAGGGCGGGATACCGGTACCTTAATGGTCAGTTCGTCCTTTCTTTCCTTCCTCCCAATTCTGATGCAGACAGCCTTTTCCTCCTTCCTTCTCTTTGCAACGCCTTTTGTGACTGTATCATCCATCAGCCAAGCATCCTCATTTCTGAGCTGACTTCCCGTGTTGGTTCACGATGGCGTTTCCCCAACCCAACAATTGGTCAACCGCATTTCGGCGTTATCGACCTCTCGGCGTTTTGTCCCCTGCTCACCAATGATCGTCAATCGACAGGCCTCGAATCGCCAAGTGCTGACGGGAGGACCTCACCGATGGTTGCCTGATACGGCCATCAGAGACAGGTACAGAAGTACAGCCGGAGCCAAGTCCGACACAAGTCCCCAACACCTGTCCCTTCGTCTTCGTCTTCATGATTCTGTTGTTGTCAGCATCATCCGAATCACTAACGATGCCTCGCAAAACAGTCCTACAGAGCCGACTGGCATGCGACCGATGCCATTCCCAGAAACTGAAATGTCCACGACAAGACAAGACCACAAAGGAGCCAAAGGGAGCATCGAAACCACCAGCGGCATGTGTCCGCTGCGAGCGCGCTAAAGTGCCCTGCGTTTTTAGCCCACGCCAGCGCCGAACCGTGATTCCAAAGTCCGCCGGTGCTTCCAAACCACCACCAAATCGCGACATCGCCGACAGTGCCGAGGCTACGCCTGCCTCCACTGACTCGGCGTTAACCAAGACAACTCCAACGGTGCCTGAGAATGGGGCAATCAACTCCATGGAAGGGGAGAGCGCTTCATGTAGCGTGGACAACCCCCTACCCAGCACAACTGCCGAAACCCAACCCTTCGATGCCACCGATCTGGGCCAAGATTTTTACTCCTCCTCATACTTCGACAGTAACCAGTTGCAATTGGATCAACATTCAGCTAGTTCCTGTTCCGATCCATCGACCTCTTGCACCGACCTCTGCACTCTCGCGCTTGATACTACCACCGGCATAGACTGGGACAACCTCCTCCTTTCCGACCCTCTCCCCCCACCCTCCCAAGGCTGGTCCCTCCTCGACATCGACAAATCTCTCCTCCCTGCTCTGACTCCCGACCCACTCTTCCCTCCTCATGGCCCTCAATTTCCTCTCGACCTCATGACCCACTCAGGCTCCAGTTCCAACCACGACCTCGACCCCATCCTCTTCCACCCCTCTGCCAACCCTTCGGTCGACTACTCCAACCAACAAGCCCTCACCCCCTACTCCCCCGTCCGCCAACTAGCCAACCTCAACGTATCCCTGTACGAACACCTCTGCCTTATCCCACAACTCTTCAGCAACCCCGGCTTGCCAACCCTCACACCCGTCGTGCGCATCGACGTTCTGGAAAAGAGGTTACTAGCAATCGACCACACCTTCCAGCTAACCCAAGAACTCATCGACATTGTCGGCAAACTCTACCCGCGCTCCGGCCCCCTCTCAGGCGACGACGCCCCAACCGTTCCGAAAGGGGGAACGGGAGTGCCGCTGGCCCAAGACCAAGGCACCATCCTCTTGCTGCTGTCTTGTGCGCAGAGGGTATGCGACGTCTACGACCTGAAGCTCAGTCACATGCGACGATGCTTGCCCCCGACGGCTAAGCCGGTTCCTTTGCATATGCTTATGGTGGTGATGATGGCTAGTAATCTGTTTGATCAGTTGCAGGAGGTTTTGGGGCTTTGGAGGCATAACGAGCAGGGACAGCCCGCTGGGCTTGAGGTGGTGGACCTGCAGTATCCGGATTTTGGGAGAGAAGCGAAGGAGGCCATCAGGAAGAAGGCGAGAGACGTGACCATGGAGATTGTGAGTATCAGGCAGATCATCATGTCTTTCCCTGTGATGGGGATGGAGGAGACGAGACAGGGGGGTTTGGAATTGGGGTCTGGTGGTGGCTCGGTTCGGAATTGGGGGATGGGGAAGGTATTAGGAGAGGCTCGGAGGCTTGCGCTTGAGGGTTGTTCGAAAGTTTGGGACGGGGAGTGTTAGTACCTAGGTATTCAAGGGTTGGTGGACCTTGTAGTACTCAACGAATATCCTTTTCTCATGTATACCAGACCACTGTCACCGCAGCTCGGTCACCCTCCTCTCTCTCTACCTGGCCAGACTGCATCTCGCGAGGCCTTTTTGCTTGTAAGGCCTGCCTCTCCCCATTTCATCTCTCAAGACCTACTTACTACTCACTCCAACACCTCCTCGCAAACTCCAAAACCTCCCCATTAAACCTCTCCGCCTCCTCCCAAAACAACCAATGTCCACTCTCGTACCAGCTAACCTCCGCCTTCTCATTGCCCCCCCTCTTACACCTCCTTACAACCTCCTCCATCCCCTCCAAACTAAAACACCCGCTCCTTTTCCCGCCCATCACCACCACCGGCTTGGTAATCCCCTCGCACGCCTCCCGGTGGTCGTACCGCGTGTGATCGGCGATGAGCCTGGCTAGCCAGGCGCCCGAGGGACATTGTGCACTGATCTCCGTAAAGAACTCCTCGTCTCTCTTCTTCTCCTCTTCTGGCACCTGATCGGTAGGCAGTGGGTGGAACCGGTAGCCCAAGCACTCGTCGAGAAGCGCTAGATGCGTATCATGCCTCTCCCTAGCCGGTTTGTTCCATGCTGCCTGGGCCCCCAACATAGTAGCTTCGTCATAACACCCCCTGTTAGCCTTGCTGGCGTCCCACTCCCCAAAAGCACTCCGGTCCTGCAAAGGAGCTTGGTCGACAAACACAAACCCGGAGAAAAAATCCGCGTCCGTAAAAAGCTCGACGTAAGTCCACAGTATCGCGGCCCCGATGGAGCAGCCGACGCCTACTATCTCCAGCGGCGGTTGAGGACCAGAGTAGGTACCGAGACGGGAAGTCTTGAGAAACTCAATCATGTTCTTCAAGTCCATCGCCAGGCGAGCGACGTGGTACCCCCCTTCGTAGCTCTCGTACTGTCCTCCCTCCCCTCCTTCTCCCTCAACTCCCCGCTTCCTCTTCCTTGACTTCCTCAGTCCAGATTTCCCATGCCCCCTCATATCCCAAGCCACAACCCAGTGGTTCTTTGACAGTTCATCAAAGTTTTTCTCAAAATACTCGCTACTCCCCGAAAAGCCATGCAACAACAAAATGAGGCGGGAGTAATTCGGTCCTTCCTCGGCAATGGCCGAGGCTTTGGAGGCGCTTCTCGCGCGAGTTCCGGCGGTGTCGCTGTCGGTGGTGGCGGTGGTGGTGGTGGCGGTGGGGCCCGTGAAGGTGAGGATTGGGGAGGTGGGGATGTAGGAGGGGTCGGGGGAGGAGATGGGGAGGGAGGACCGGAGGGTGAGGAGGGCGCCGTCGGAGGCTGTGAAGGTTGTGGTGTGATGAGGGCGTGGCATCTTGATGGCGATTATGGGTTTGGTCATGGTGCTGACGAATCACGGAATGGGTTTGAGGCCCTGCAGTGCGGTGCTGTTGGTGAGTTGGTGGGTGGGCCGGTGACTTTTGATCAAGCCGTGATTGGATTGAGCTTTGAATGCTGGCGACGAGGACCGGGGCCGGGACGGGACTTGGACCGTCTGGGGAGTGATTTGAAAGAGTCCGTCGGGACCAAGGCCGTGGACGGGGCGGGCAAAGGCGGGATTGTGATCGGGGCCGGTTGGGCACTGAGCGCCGGACGAAAGCTGATAGATGACGCAATGCAGGATGCGGGAGATAAGATAACCTGCAAATGCGCCGATTGTGCGGGGACTGGTGACGGGAGTTACCTTACTCGCGCAAAGGTCGTTGATTCCTCTATCCCAATGTGTCGTGCAACCCGAGGGATCACAGCTTGATTGATTGAAAGAAGGTGATGTGAGCAGTACAGGTGGAAAAAGACGTCGAAAAAAAGGTGCGACTCCGGTCCATTCCCAAGACTGGAGACATGTGGGGGAAGTGGATAAGGGGTAGGGTTAGCGCAGGGAAAATCCCTCACAACTTTTGGGGGGGGGGGGGGKGCTGTGGAACTCTGATCGGCACAACAATTTGTGCATCAACACCAGCATCACCGACGACAATGCTCTCGGCAACACGAGAAACGCGATCGGCACGAACTTGGGTTACAATAATGGTCATGTGCATCTTCACTCATGGGTATCTACAACACCTCCTCCTTCCCCTTCGCAAAAACATCGCAACGCTTTCAACGCATCCATATGGTTATCTTCCTCCCCTCCCCATCAAACCTTTTCCTCACACCGGGGTTTAAAACGTCCTTCTCCCCGTAACCAGATCCGCATCCTCCGGCCTCACCCTCTTGGTCTTCTTAAACACTTTCCACCACCCAATGTTGATCAAGAACACCGGAATGCCAATGTAACTCGTCACGAATTTGTCCACCTGGAAGTGCGGGAAGAACGCGCCATATCCGTTGAAGATAATAACCAAGATTGTCAGAAAAAGCGCAATCGGCGCACCCCAGGGCAAGAGAATATTCCTGTACGGCATGGCCTCGCGGGGAACTCCCTGGACCTTCATCGCCTTGATCATGAAGAGGTACGAAACGAGGATGGCGACCCAGTTCAGGGCACCGAAGACAGTGACGAGAGACACAAAGTAGCCGAAGACAGTCGAGGAACCCTTGGTGGCGTTCATGTAACCGAGGACAATAAACAAGGAGGATAAGATGACTGCGGGGATGGGCACACCGCGCTTGTTGGTCTTGTTCATGATCGCAGGCGCCTGTCCGTCCTTGGCCAGAGCCCAAAGGGTGCGGGAGGCAAGGTAGATATCCGAGTTGGCAGCGGAAATAGTGAAGATGAGCAACAGTCCGTTGACCGCGTCGTCGAGCTTGTTGATACCAGCGTTCTTGGCCGCGACGACGAACGGGGAAGCCAGACCGCTGGTCTTCTTAACAGAGCCGAGAAGGGGGTCAGTGTACTTGACGGCCATGCCCAGAACAAGGATACCGCCAATGTAAAAGAACACAATGCGCATGAGCGTCTGGTTGACGGCGCGGGGGACGTTCTTGCGGGGGTTGGGGGTCTCGCCGAAAGCGACGCCGACAAGCTCGGTGCCGAGGTAGGCGAAGGTGGCCTGGACCATGCAAGCCCAGACACCCAAGAAACGACCGGTGGCACCCTGGATGACGACTTTGTCGTCGCCCGCGGAAGCGGAATACTGGGCAAAGGCGCCGGGGTCACGCCAGAAACGGAAGCCGGTCCGCACGTGGTTGGGACCGCCGCCGAGGGCGATGATGAAGCAGAGGAGGATGAGCATGACGATGACGAGGGCTTTGATTAGGGACATCCAGAATTCTGCTTCGCCGAAGAAGGCAACGTGGATGAGCTGTTATCCGTTAGCTTTGGCCCCTACAAAAAACGGGGAAGGGAAACGTACGTTAACAGCGATAATAGCGACTCCAAACACCGTGATCCACACAGACACATTGATATCCGGTCGCCAATACTGCAAAATAATACCCGTAGCCGTCAGGTTGTTGGGCAGCACAATCACGTATTTGAAAAAGTAGTTCCAGCCAGTAGCGAAACCGAAAGCAGGATCGACGAAGCGCGTAGCATAGCCGGAAAAGGACTTTTTGTGTGGTAGCCAGGCACCCATCTCGCCGAGCGCAACCATGACAATGTAGACGATGATTCCCATGATCAGGTATCCGATGAGCAACGAGCCGGGTCCGAGTTTCAGCGAGGTGCCGGTACCGATGATGAGACCGGTTCCGATGGCGCCAGCGATAGCCATCATGTCTGGACAAAACGCATGTTAGCGATTGCGGTGACATATTGGACTGGGGAAGAGAGAGACTTACTCAACTGGCGCGGCTTCATGCCACGATGGAGATCATCAGGGCCCTCGCCCTCGCCGTCGTCGTCGACTCGTCCATTTTCGCTGCTGTAACTAACGCCGCGTTCAAGTCCGTCGTCTTGCCCGTAGGCTGCTGTGGTCTTTTCGTCGCTCCTCCCTTTGAGGAAGTTGAGTTTGGAGGCCATGGTGGGCCAACTTGGTCGATACTGTTTCTGACGTTGTTGTAGCAATCGGCTTGAGTAGACTGCGAACCGAGGTGATATATCCGACCAAGTTCAAAACCGTCGTAGGAACCGGGAAGAACAAGAGACGGGACGGTCAGAAACAGAGGCGCGTGACGGAAGGAGACGAGATTCTAGACCGAGCAAGTGACGACCATGGGAACGCGGGAGAGATTTCAACTTATAATCGTTTCCGAAGAAAGTTGCAAACCAGGTAGCATCCCATGTCCCCATGTACCGATCCATGTACCGATCTGGGCCGCCGCTGGGCGTTATCCGGGCAGATAAGACGACTCCATTTGTCTGGGGGACCCGGGAGTGACCAAGTGGATAGCTGAGGCGGCTCTCTTTGCCTGTCCTGGTTTGTGTTACGCGAAAGAAAGATGAACTCGGTGAGCGAATGGGAGACACGAGTGCGGGTGGCTGACTGGCCGAATCTCCAAGTCCTCTGCGGGGAAGTCCAAATAAGGGACGAACGTGAGGAGGAAGGCCTACCTACCCATATCATGGGCCAAGCAGCCAGAAAGGGAAGAGATGAACAGGGTGCAATTCCAGAACATCACCGAGAGCCACGCGAGGGATGGACACTGCTCAACACTGAATGGTCAGAATAATCCAGAGCTGAATGGCGTCATGCATAACGGCGGCCCCACTAGCTTCTTCCGGCGACCGAAGGAGTTGATGTAAAAAGGGAGTGTCAGCGCCATTGTTTTTGAATTTCCATGCACCCAACGGTCTGAAAAACTTTCTGTCTTATCAGCATCTCGTTGTCTTATCGTGGCTCCGTAGGAAATAGTGATATCCTGATAACCCATTCTTGGTATCAATCCTGACTGTGGATTGTTGCGGTTATCTGTGGATGGCGTAAGCGGACTGTGTTCCAAAAAGTCAATGGCTGAGCCAGGCGAGAGAAACACACGTCTCGCCATGTGGAAAGGCTCGGTCACCACAAACCTCGTCTCGGTTTGGCGCAAGGCAGATTGGCAGCCATAAAACCTGCACAGCCACTGGCACTGAACGACATGCCACCACCGAGCACCAAACTCGGTTCCGCGCTCAACACCAATTGACAACAACCAGGAAGTTGAAGTGACAACTGAAGAATCCCCAAGCTGGGCAGAGCCACGGAAGGCAAAAGTCAAGACGGGATGTTCCTTGCCCGGACGGCTTGATTTCAAGATAAGGGAGGAGAACAAGAGATGCCCAGCTCTTGGCCTCGTCTCGGCGTGATCTTGGCATCGAGTAGCGCAGACGCCCAGCCGCCGCCAAGGTGTTACCAAGGTGTTGCCAAGCTGTTGCCAAGCTGTTGCCAAGCCTGATAGTGTAGTGCAGAATGAGGAAGGTGCAAACTCTGCAAAGAGGCACCCCCGCCGCACCGACGGAAGCCGCTGTGAAATTGAAAAGATTGGTAACGAAAATGTGTTGATCGTTGAGGTTGATGTCTTGGCACTGGATTCAAATTGCGGGGGATCCTGTGGGAGACAAAGCTTCGCTTGCCCAATCAGAGGCTTTAGCGCGGGACCCATTTTGGCTGGAGTTCAACACCAGAGTCTATTTTGACGACATTCTCAACCCGACTAGCCACTTCGACAAACGCCTAGACACGATCGATTGGGCGGTGGGATTCTGCTAACTTTCAGCTTGTTCGTTCGCCGCCTGCAATTCCTGTCAGATCTTGAAGTCAAGTGGTCTTTTGAGCCTCGATCGTTCCATGAAAGGGTGCCGGGCGGCGGATGGTTCGTGCGCAACGCCGACTGCCCTTGGGCAAGATGACAGCTGGATGCAGTGCCGGACACTCGACGGATCGTTGACATCAAGTCTTCCTCGAGCTTCCGTTACTGGGTTCTGGATGCTTGGGTCTGGAGGCAGAGTGTGAATGATTGAGGGTATTACTGGAGCGGACTCGGAGCTGGTTGTCGGGGGTGGGTGGACTTGGTCCGTCAAGTTGAGATCACCTAGGTAGGCTTTCAGCATTTGCCTCTCGAGATGGTGACAACTGAGGAGCAAGACGGCGCAACCGGTCTGGGATCTAGACATCTCGGGTGCGAGAGCATGCCTCCAATGGGTGAAGGCGCGAGCAGTGATGTGGGACTGCTTTAGGCAAGCAGGGCAAGAATGAGGAAGGAAAGGAAAGAGGAGGAAGTGGGAAGATAATGGAAGGTAGGGAGAGAATGACCAAGAAAAGAGCATCTCTGCAGACGGGAGGTATGCGTGTTGCTGCCCGGCTGCGAACAGCTTCCCTGAAGAAGCCGCAGTTGCCAGCTGACAGCATCGACTTTAGCCCTCATCGGTGCCTTCCTGCTGCAGTGTTTGTGCTTCGTTGACCAAAATTTGGTGCATCTCATTCTGCTGGTGATTTATCCTCTCCCTGGCCACCTCAATCTTCTTCCTCCTTTTCTTTCCGTCATCTGTTTGGTTTGCCTTGGGTGCCCAACAACCGAAACCGATCATTCAACCATCGTCCTCCACCATGCGGATGTACATCCCCACTGAACGCCCCAGATACATCTCGCAACGAGTTTGGGATCACGAGATTGGCCGGATCACATACGGTCTTCCACCTATCGACATCAAGATAGACATGCTCCTTTTCAACCCTTCTCATCTTATTCTACCTCAGGACTTGCACCCCGAGATCAAGATCGATCAGTATGTACGAGACACTTCCAATATCTCATACAGGCCCTCCAACAGAGGCGAGAACTACTGTCTGGAAGCCTCAAGGAATATTCAAGCGCGTTTACGAGCGCGTTTGCATGCTGGTCGGCTCGCCCGCCTTGCTCTACTTCGTAGGTTCCCTCGCAAACTAGAGAGGTTTGGTCCTGGTCGGATGAAGCACAGCTAACTGAATGGGCTTTGTTACAGGTGAACGTCAAACCTAATGTCTGGCGGAGCAGTATAGCGTGCGGCTGATCGGGCACATCCATCGGTCGGCGTGATACCTATCTCCGAGTCGCGGCCTTGGTCGAATACAACCACCGAACCAACTGGATGCGGAGCAGGGGGCACGTTGCCGATTATTCCACAACGACCAGTTGACGGTGCGATTTCCCCACGATTTTGCAATGCAGTTGAGGCATATCAACAAGGACATTCGTTTCTTAGTTTTCCAGGGTCTATTATTACTCAAATGCTTCAGCCACGATCTTGTACCGCAGCAAAAACAGGGGCCATCTAAGTTTGGCAAAGTCAGTTAGGCCTTCCTGGTCCAAGGAACACAATATTATACACCTACCTCGTTTCAGCTGACATTATTGTCCGATTCTGCCTGCCCTTCCACCTCATGGCTTATGCGGGTAAGGTTTTTTGTTCAGCAGACTCCAACGCCACAATTTGGCTCTTCCAATGCCCTTCGTCCCTGTCGATACCCTCTCAAACTTCTACAGCCACCCCACTGCGGCACTCTTTGCGTTCCTGACCTCCTTTCGCAGTTTGTTGGGGATTCGTTTCTCCATCTCTCGTCGTCTTTCTAGTTGGCGAGACTTCCCACCACACCACCATGGGTCACTTGTTGGAAAGACCTACCAGGCACGCCGAAGTGCGTTTCCCGAGCGTAAAGTGCATTTTAAAGTGCATTTAGTGCGTTTCCCGAGCGCAACGTGTTCGTCATTTTAACCACTGCTCTACCTCTCTTCAGCCACGCCACTCTCCTCCCATTGATTTCACCGACCGGCAACGGGCAAGCGGTCTTGGTGCCCTCCATCATTTGAAATCCATCACGTTCTAGACCCGTGTGCCGAGTTTGATAGCCTACCGATATCATCAAGCAGGCTCCGCGGAGTCGGCGGGGCAGGTAGTCGTTTGTTTCAGGTTTCGGTTACCGTTCGTGAAGGGCTCAGGCAGTTCCCAAAAGCAGTACACACACACTCGACGACTGCTTTTGACTGAGCCCGTGTGTACACTTTCTGGGAACCATCAAGGGCTGTAGGCATCCATTTCGTTGGGAAGAGCATATGCAGGGCAATGCCTCTACATGGGAGATTATGTTTCGTGCGCAGGTGGTTCCCAAAAAAGAGTACATACGGGCTCAGTCAAAAACAGTCGTCGAGTGTGTACTGGCTTTTGGAACCGCCTGGTGTGGAAATCGCACTCACTTATCCAAACCGGCGGTTTTGCTCAACGGGCGTAGCGCTTGTGCTTGGCACTGATCGCGACTGATCTCATGGTTGCCAGCGTGGTCAGCGTGATTACTTACATGCTTGGAACGCTTGAGCGATAGATATTGGTGGAATGCCAAAGGGAATCGGTACGTACATGAGGTGCGCATCAAGCCTTGTCGYCTGAGGCTTCAAGGCATCTATCTAGCAGTCTGCATACGTGTGGATCTTCCTGAATGCCTTCATCCATTCTCCATCTTCCTTCTGGCGCTGTCCTTCATCCGGGCGCCCTTCTTCTTGCTTGGTTGGCTGTGGTTGCTTCTGGGATGACAGTGGCCGTGGGTCCGGCCGAGGGTCCGGCCGAGGTGAGTGTTGCGGCCGGTGGCCACCGGGCATCTCGAGGCTAATGCCAGGCGTTGAGGCTCTGCYGAGCCTTGCGACCCTGACCCTGGACTGTGGGCGATGTCCGTGTGACATTGTCTCTCCATGCGAGCTATCAGCGGCCTTCTGCCGAGCGAGAATATCTTCTTCCAGGCCTTGCGAAATGAGCGAACTGTCACCTCCAAGTTTGTTACCGCCAGACAAGTGACCAGACAAACAATGACGGTCACCCAGATCAACTTTCCGGTGTTGGCGTCACTCTCCATCCCCCAAAGCGAAGCGCAATAACTGAGCGGAAGAAAGATGATGTTGACGTATGTTAGCGACTTGAGATTCTCGGCAAGAAGCGTTGCATCTCGCGCCTCCTTTACGCTGCTTGCGCTCATGAGCTGCAATATCGGTTCGTTAGTCTCATGAATATGGAGTTTGGCAAAGGCCTTGGCTTGTGTAAAGAACACATACCGAGTTTCCGAGCTCTATCGTCTGCTGCATTTTGGTTTTGAACCGTCCCAGGATCATTGCTAGATCTCGGTTAGTCCTCTCAATCAAGGAGACCCAGTAATCGACGCCTTTGGCCTCTTGGTGTGGGAAGAATTTCGATAGCGGCTCTGTTTTGCTCCTTTCCCGGAAGGTACATCGGTTGAAACTCTCAATCATTCGAAGGTTTTCCTCGTGCGCTTCCCAACATAGCTTCCATTGTTGCAGCGTGCTTTCCAATGTGTCGATACAGAGTCTGAGACTGTTCGTGGCCCAGTAATAGTCCTTCGTTTTGGAGAAATGCCTGTCGTCGAAAGGGGCCGAGTTGGAGATCACTTGTCGGAATATGACGGTCTCATCATGTTCAGTCAAATAATGAATGTGTCTCTCAACGCGAAGCCACTCAGCTGAAGCTCTGTTTAACGCATAGTAAGTAATGTAAAGCACGGATTCCGCGGGTCGATAAGAGTGATCATTGTTCTCGTGGATATGTGGTGGCCATGAAGTTGCTCCCCCAGGCTCGGAGAGAAGGAATATTGTGTAATACGGACTCCGTATGGTGGTGCCGTCTTCGCGTAAACACTTCCTTTGCTGAAAAATGGATAGAGTAACGGCGTGCTGTGTGAGTTTCATGTCCCCAAGGAAAATCTCTCCTAGATTGAATGATCGCTCATATAAAGGACCGCTGTGCCATGATGAGTCCACGTCCTTGCCCATGTTTCTCCCATCCACTTCGATCTCCAGCCAAAAGATCTGGAAGGGATCGGAGGAAATACGGAAGTGATTGAATGGGGACAGGCCGGCAGTAGGAGCAAATCTGGTGCATTTAGGTTTAAGGTGCTCACCCAGTGCACTGAGCAAGCTCGCTTCTGTCTCCGTTCTTGCCAAAGTATGCCGCCTTGGTAAACCTGATAACTCACTTGCCTTTGCAAGGCGGAACAAGGAATTGAAAATGTCAACTCCGCACCTTTCAGCTCCAAGGCGCTCGCATCCTTCCAAATGAATTATGCGATACCATGGTTGCGCTTCTGGAACCGCCGACTTGACTGAATGTTTCCAACCATCCGCTGTCTTTTCCAGGCGATGCAATACCGGCGGTATGTTTAAACAGATTTCTTCCGCGTAGTTTCGAGCAACCACCCAATCGCTGTTCCGGAAATCCTTTTTGTGAGCTATACCGTGTTTGATGTCTTTGAGTACCTTATCTGACCAGCTCAATTCCTTCAGGCAGGCTACGGCAAGATCCCAGTCTAGTGCCTCCCATTTTAGGCTAGATGCACTGGTTATTTTCACGCTATCCATCTTTGTTTGACGTTTATACTGAAAATAGTTGCCGTAATCGTCGACGTCGTAAACACTGAACTCGCCCCCTCTGCTCTCGAGCTTTGACAGGAAGGTGTTTGTGCTCTGCAACTCTTCCGTAAGTTCACCCTCGATATGAATGTTCCGTAGATTGTAAGCCTCATATGCCAGGGGTACCCTTCCATCCGATGGTATGCGGCAGAGATCACCTAGGGCTTCTTTTACAAGTCCATACACATCGCCGAGCCCCTTTTGCGGAAAGTACCCATTGTAATTGGTGGGAGGCGGACTGCATGAGTAAGGGACAAGAAGTTCAATGGCGCCAGAACTTCGGTTTCGGTCAGGCGTGGGAGCGTCTGGAAGCGGGCGCCTTCGCTCATGATCGTCTATGTGGTACGGCTGGCCATTTTCGTAGCAAATTTCCCACTCCGGTATAAGATTCGGCTGTCCACGACCTCCGAGCAGTCTGTGTCCATCAAAAGCTGGCCTCCCTGCACCACATGGAGTCAGTTATCATGTCTCCGGCCGTTTATACGGTTAAGAGAAAGAGCTTTGACTTCTCGCTTCCAACACTTACAATACGCCCATTCCTCCCCGCGAGCCAGACTCCAAGCTTTATCCTGTAGTTGATAAACCAAAGGTAACTGCCCGAGGGCATACTGAGTCTTGATTTCGGCCGGATAGAAGATTGTTTGAGGCGTTGGCCGTTTTGGCCTGCCCTCCTTTCGATGGGCTTGGGCTGACAGCTCAGTGGTTGCACGTAAAGTGTCATCTTCGGCCGATCTTTCTTTCGAACATTGGAACATAACGGTCCCATACCCTACCTCTAGGTTTGGTCCAATTCCGTTCTCCTCCTCTGCCTCCAGTGGTGCCTGCGCCATGCTCGGTTTCGCCAAAGGTCGTAATAACTCAGTCAGACTCTTGATCTGAGTGCTCTGGCTCTCGAGATTGGTCTGAATCCCATCAAGTACGTTGAGCAGACGGTCGACGTTCTCCTGCGTCATCATGGTGGCGGATATTGCATATATGCTTGTTCCGTGGTACCTGGGGCTATGGCAATGCGATGTTTCTTCCCTGATTACAAGTTGTTAAATGAGGGCGCGAGGAAGGAAACGAGACGAGTGCTAGAACTTCTTCTCTTGCGAGTTTGCAGGAATGGGGGATCGTCTCGATGAAACTTGCCTGGTTGTCTTGCTAGCCCGCGACTGCTACCTCCTTCAGCTTGATCAACTGGTGAGGAGAGGGGCAGGGCTGTGAGAGGCTGTGTCGGAGAGCTGCTGACTACATGATAGCGGACCAATGAACAGTTCCAGAAAATTATCAGAAGTGTGTCGCAAATTGACGAAGGGTTGCATCGGCCATAGTGTCAATTGTTCCGAAGACTGACGCAGTGCTTCGCTTGGTTGATTCGACGGGTAGTGAGTGACATCCTAGAAGTCGTGACCCCACAATTGATCATGCCCCACAACGGATCGCGTCCCACACGGCGTTTTCCCGTCAACAACAACCATACCCTCAATCTAAGGACAACCATAACTTCACCAAATCAACGTCGATTGCACTCGAAACGGTCGTGATG